>JARJDU010001361.1:0-13787 GCA_030264695.1 Lissagria laeviuscula
TATAATGATAAGCTTGTTTTCTCATATGACGTAAATCGCTTACCAATGATGAGTTGAATTAATAACTAAGCAAATTGGAGAACATTTTTGTTCAAAAGTAAAATAATAAAAATCAATTCTATTTAAATAATAAAATAAAATGTAGAAGAACTAACCGAACACACAACCTTAAGAAAAAGAGTAGAAAACCCAAGAATGGGAAAAACTTTAAAAAAATATTTATTTATTTATTTTACATTAATAAAAAAGCTTATATCAAACTCAATAACAAATAAAAATTATGTTCAGGATTTACCAAAAACTGGTTGTACTTTTTTAGGCGTTTTTTTGTGGATCTATCAAGGTCGAAATAAACTTCATTCTTTAATTGCAGGGTGTTCCATGGCTGAGGTACCTCCATCATCAAGTTTTACTTCCAACATCCAACTTCTCAGTATCTCTCTCATCAGTTGTGAATTGAAAATAACCGCTGGTTGACGGTACACGTAAGAATACCTGTAAAACGACCTGGATTCGGACGCTCCGAAAGCCGGCAATAGCAGTTAGTTCATGTTACATACCTTCAGACTACGATCAGATCTGCAAAGTGCAACTGCAAATGTGCATTCAGGCATTTAGGCGCGTTGTATAAGAGTTGTTTGCATATTACGTCAACAAGTAATTTTGAATCTTACAGAAATAAATCAATTGAAGTTTTAATTTAACTTTGAATAAGTGCATACAGTGTTAGCTACATTTTGTATTTAAATTCTGTTTTAATTAAATTAGAACGATTAATTTAAAATTAAAATAAGTTAATGCGAAACATGAATGTGTAATTGTTAATAAATAAAAAATAATAATTTCTATAATATATATTTTAATTTATGATAAAAGTGAAATATGACGATCAAAAGTACAACAAACATCCATGATGAAGAAGTAAGCTATAATTTTGCATTTTTTTTTGTTATCAGTTTTTGATAACATATTATAAGAATAGACACATCTTACTTTAATACATAATTTAAATGATTTAAATAAAATTTGGTAACCTTGAGATGATTTTAATGCCATTAATGATTATTATGTCTGGCAGTATAAAAACTATTTATTTGTCGATATTATATTTATTACATTTATTTATAGCAATACTAAATGATTTAAAAATAATTTTTGAATTAATAATTATTCAATTATTTAAGAATATGCGTGTATTAGGTAACTGATTTAAAGAGACACGTTAGAAGGTTAATTAATGCCACGATTTCGATGTTTTTACTTCCTTCATGGTCAACTTTTTCATAAAAATTGAATCAAATTAACCGAAATTTAATGATCAGGTTTAAACTCATGCATATAACAAAAAATTACTTTAAATCTATTATTATTTTATTCTACACAATTGTATATATATTGGGAATCATTTTATTAGCATTTGAGTTGCAATAAAATACTGTAATTATGCTTACATCTTAAATTTTCTTAATTAGAAACAAACAATTTTATAGCAGCAGGTAATTGCATTGTTTATCTTTTTCAATAAATAAACAAATAAATATAAAAATCGTACAGAAAAATAATCTACTTCTTTTATTCATGTTTCACTTGGTCTTCCAACTCTTTTCTTTATGGTGATTTGCTAGTCTATTCTATATAGGTGTCTTTACAATCTTTATTTTTCTTACATATAGCTGATTTGTTAGACGACGTTGCACAGTGATCTTATCGATTCTATTACCCAGTAGCTTTATCAGAGGAATTCTCGATGGCTCTGTCTTTTCCAGAATCGTGTTTTACTGCTTTTCAAATGTTACACAACAGATCTTGAGTTTCATCTTGTTCTAAGCACACATTGCATACCGGGCTTTGTAAGCTCATTTGCCCTTAGGTTCTTTTTTTATCTATGGCTGGTGTTCCCAGACTTTTAAGAAGATCATTTATTCGACGAACTGTTCTTCCGGAGGGTCCAAGTTGAAGCGGGAGGCAATGAAAAGGTGTATGTTTTAAATAAAGGACAGCAATACAAGGTTGGATTTCGATGACTATGGGCTGAGTAAACGAAACAAAAATTTGCTCTTGACGGATTACTGCTAGGACATTTGATGTTATTACAAAATTGGCCACAAATTTGCGGTTTATGCCTTCAACTCGATATATAAACCGTTAAAGTTAAAATAGGTATTTCGAAATTTTCTAAATTAATTTTAAAATATTTTTGATTCGAAATTCACAAAAGTAAAACTATAGGGGCATAGTTTTTGGCAGCTACTAAATTAAGCCAAAGGAATTAGAAGAACAGGTCAATTAGTGTGATTACAATCAGTCACGGCGGATTCCTATATTAGTATGGAGGTAAATGAGGTAAATAGGTGTGTCTATTTAAGTAAATTTAATATTTAAGTAAAATTACAGTATTTTAATGCAACTCAAACGCTATTAAAATAGTTCTCAATAAATATGCAATTTTATAGAATATAATAATATTGTTATATGCATAAGTTTATAACTGATCTTTAATTTTTGGTTAATGCATAACATTAATAGTCTGGATTTAACTATTGATGGGTTTAGTGCTAAAAGAGCTGCTAGCTGTTAGTTATAATAGTTACAGGAGTTTTTCTGGGTAGTCTCTGCTTGAAAATATGTACTTAATCTTTTGCAGATTTTCATTCTAGCCTAGTGTGTGTCCATTTAATTCCCACTATCGTTGTTATTACTTTTCCTTCAAATATTTCTAATAGTAGCTTTTGACTCTGCTACTATTTACTTCATTAATTATTCAACATGACCTCCAAATATTTGCAATTTATATAAGTAATCCATAATCTACTTCTATTACTTTTCAATTTCATAGACTTTCTACAAACATTACAAAATAACTACATTTTTATAAAATTTAAATAAAATTTATTTACTTTGTCTGCACTTCTACAAATTTAAACCAAAATGGAGTAATTATAAATCCATTAAATCACATTTAAGTCACTTCAAATCTAAATATAAAATATAATACCAGTATGAATAGAAACAAAAGCGATTAAAAAGTTCGAAATCATTATCATCATTCCTATCGAAATAGTAGACCGTCACTTACATCCATAAATATTCCAAATGAACCTCTTCGATTCATTCATTCCAATTTAATTAGTCTATTATATACATGCATAAATAGTAGTTTCTTACGTAGTCATTATATACAATGAATTCAAAAGCGTCAAACTTAATTCTTATCATTCGAACGTGACAGTGAAATTGTAAACTCTGCGAGAAGCGCTCGCTCAAGTTGTTTGATAAGTGTGGTCGTCCAGTGATTACTTACAGCAGACGGATATTGTGCTCACACCACAACATCATCACTATTATCATCATAAAGTTATTCATTTTTATTTAAATTAATTTTAGGTAAATTAAGTATTTTGTATGTCAATTGAACACTAGTTATAAACAATTTTAATTATTTTAACATATCATGAATTGCAAGTATAATTTAAATTTATATTTTTTTTATAATTAACCAATTATATTTGTAATTATGTTGCAATTAACATAAATTACTACCTATCGCCTATTCTTTTGCTTTTTCATTGGTTAAAATTAGTTTTCTGAATGTTTTCAGGGTGTCAAGATGTCCTACAAAATACTGGAATATTGTCTCTATCCATTTTACAAATGCCTGCTAGTGATATGGTACTTCCCTATGGTGTTAATTGGTATGTGCAGAAGAAAAAAATCTTGTGTGCCTTCATCAGACTTACCAGGTATTCTGACAGTACCAGCACATGAATTAGTTCAACAAATTATCAATCAAGAGGTATTATATCCAACACTATTTCATTTGATTTTTCGAAAACCGTGTGGTTTTTTGTTCTTATTTTTAGGTAACTAGCAGATTTGTAGTAGAAGCTTACATATCTAGAATAAACGAAGTAAACCCTGTAGTCAACGCCATCGTGGAAAACTGTTTTGACAATGCATTAAAGGAAGCTGACGCTGTGGACGAAAAAGTTAGAACTTCCTCATTATCAAAGAAAGATCTTCTAGAAGAATTTCCATTGCTCGGAGTACCAATCACCGTGAAAGAAAGTATTGGAGTTAAAGGAATGAGTAATGCTGCTGGATATTATCTAGTTAAAGACCGGCAAGCCTCCGAAGATGCGGACGTAATTGCTTTATGTAAACAAGCTGGTGGTATTATCATAGCTGTTACTAATACCCCAGAATTATGCATGAACTGGGAGTCTTATAATAATATCACTGGACTTACCAAGAATCCATATGATACTCGAAAGACTGCTGGTGGATCATCCGGAGGAGAGGTATATAGTATTTTACTATTTTTAGCATTTTTTTAACTGATTTATATATTAATTTATTATTAAAGGCAGCGTTGTTAGGAGCAGGTGCATCGTTACTTGGTCTGGGTTCAGATATCGCCGGGTCTTTAAGATTACCAGCTCATTATTGCGGAGTGTTTTCGCATAAACCCACTGCTTATGTGGTTTCTACGATTGGACATTTCCCAACCTGCGAGAATCTTGATAAATGGAATAAACATTTTGCTATTGGACCAATGTCCAGATATGCTGGGGATTTACTACCCATGATGAAAATTATCACTAGCAAGGAATACAAACCTCAAATGAAGCTAGACAAAGATATTAATTTGAGTAAACTTAAGGTGTTCTTCACTAAGAATTATAGGTCTATTCTCTGTTCAAACTTGGATTCTCAAATTAATGCAGGTTTCAATTTTTTGCTAGACCATTTTAGAATTAAATATGGTCTCAATGTGCAAGAGGTACTACACCTGCATACAATTTTTCTTTAAATTTTTAATTCATTTTTGAAAATATTTTAGTTAGAAAAGAATTTCTTATGAAACACTGTCATACCTGCAGTGCACCTTTTACTGGAAATAAAAGGCGTTGATTTTGAACGTCCAAAATCTGGGAGTTTCTTAGAACTTTTCAAAGTGCTTTTCCATTGTACTAAGGTCTCTTTGAATACATGTGTTTATGGTATAATGGAGAAATACAGAGAATTATTACCCAGCTCAAGATTTCAAAAGGATAATATTATTATTGAGAAACTTAGAGATGACTTAGAAGAGATGTTAGGAGATGATGGTGTACTCCTTATGCCTACTTTTCATAGGCCCGCTAATTATCATTATACTACATTGCCAACAGCTTTAGATGCAATGAACGTAATTTTATTTAATGTTTTAAGTATGCCGGCTACTAATTGTCCAATTGGTATTCATTCTAATGGTTTACCATTTGGCATTCAGGTAAGTTAAAGAAATAATAATTGCAATTAGAATGGGGCCGACTTTTATGAATTTCTTTTTCAGGTTATTGGAAAAAGACACAATGATGGTTTATGTTTAGCTGTGGCTGAAGAAATTGAAAAGATATCTGGTGGTTGGAGAATTCCTCAAAAAAAGTTTCCAAGGGTATTCTAAAAGTGATTGAAACAATGAATAAGATCCAAACTCGATTTATATCTATTTATGATATTTTTGTACAATGGTTTTATTGGTTTTAGCAATAAAAACTCAAGTGTTTTGCTTAGTTGTAGTTTACACGTGGAATACTATTAAGAGCCACTTATCCTCATGAAAACTCATCATCCGGGATGTGCTCAGAGTATAATTAACCTGATAAGGTGTCAAGTACTGATTAAAATAAAATTAATTATGTTCATATATGCTTCAATATATTTTATTATTTCATCATCATTAAGAATTTCATTTCAACAATTTAGATGTCATAACTTAGACGCCAGAGTTTTCCCTGATGTATTTGCGGAGGGCACCAACGTTGGAGTAAACTCCAGCGTAGTCGGGACGAGCGCAGCCATAACCCCAGGAGACGATACCAACGAGTTGACCGTTGGCAACCAATGGGCCACCAGAGTCACCTTGGCAAGCGTCCTTACCACCTTGGGGTACACCAGCGCAGATCATGTTGTTGGTGATCATGCCAGATCCATATTGGTCAATGCACCTGTTTCTGCCGACGATTTGAATAGTAACGGCCTGGAGCTGTTGGCTGACGGAACCACCTTCGCGGGTGGATCCCCAACCAGTGCAGACAACATTGGTACCATCAGAGGGATCGCTGCCTTCGCTTGGCAGGCTAACGGGTTGAGCGGAGGCACCCAAGTTGATTTCAGAGGCAAGTTCCAGAACGGAGACATCAAAGTCGATGTCACTCATGCTGAAGTCGGGATGTTGATGAATTCTGTTGATCTTAATGGTTTGACCGTTATCGCGGAGGTTGCTGATGCCAGCAACAACGCTTAAGACAGAGGCAGAAGATCCGTCAGTGCAGTGGGCAGCGGTTACGGCCCATTTGCCAGCGATGATGGAAGCGCCGCAAATGTGGCTGCCATAGTACTGGAGAGACAGTTGGTAAGGGTAGTCTTCGATTTTGGCGTCTTGACCTCCAACGATCCTGCCATCGAGGCGAGGACGGGCGGCTAGAAATTTGAAAATGCAAATTAGAACAAGTGGTATTTATTTTTTGTAATTTTATAAGGGAAGTTTCACTTACCAGCAGCGACGGCTACGAGAGCGGCGAGTACTACAAACTTGAACATGTTGCTAGGCAGAAAGCTGAGCGTTCGGTGCCTTTCCTCGAACATCACTGGCCTATTTATACTCGATTCCTGTGCATTAAGTGCATCTACTAGTGATAGTTTTTTTCTAATAGTAAAATCCATTCAGATTAGAATAGAAAAATGTTTATCTACTTTATTGCGAATTGAATCTTTCAATCTCGATGGAATGCTTCAAATTTTTAAAATCTTTATCAGAATGATTGTGTAAATGCTTAAACATGTGGCCATTTTTAATATAAATTTATACACTCATTTAGTAGACACAAAAATTAAACAAAATTAGCTAAAGTTTAAATCACTTAGTATCATGCTAATTAGGTAAAATGGTACTATTTTAAAAGAATAACTTGAATTCTTGCAAATATCTTTTTATTAGAACTTCATAATATCTACAATTTACAATCCAGATACCTCAGTAATATAGCTACGAAGTTTACCAACATTAGAGTAAACTCCAGCATAGTCGGGACGAGCGCAGCCATAACCCCAAGAAACAATACCAACAAGCTCTCCATTTCCAACCAATGGACCACCGGAGTCACCTTGGCAGGCGTCCTTACCACCATTGGTCACACCAGCACAGATCATGTTATCAGTAATACTGCTGGATCCATATTGATCTCTGCATTTTGGCCTGCTAACGATCTGTACTTTGACCTGTTGCAACTGGGTGCTGACGCTGCCACCCTCGCGAGTTGACCCCCAGCCAGTGCAAACAACATCAGTATCACCAGCAGGATCAGAACCAACACCAGGAAGAGCAATAGCTTGGGCTTTGGAACCTTGGAGGTCGATCGGAGAGGCTAACTCAAGAACGGAGATGTCAAAGTCGATGTTGCTCATGCTGAAGTCAGGATGCTGATGAATTTTCTTGATCTTGATGCGTTGGCCATCTTCACCTTGGATTCTACTGATGCCAGCAACGATTTCAAGAGAAGATGCTGAGGAACCATAGGTGCAGTGGGCAGCTGTAATTGCCCAATTTTCGTCTACAATGGAGGCACCGCAGATGTGGCTACCGTAGTATTGAAGAGACAATTGGTAAGGATAGTCTTCGATCTTGGCGTCGTCGCCACCTACGATCCTGCCATCGAGACGGGGACGGGGATTTGCTGGAATAGAATAGAAGAGACAATTAATAAAAATAGAATTTAGGACTATTGGGAAATAAAATTCTTACCAGCAACTAAGGCTACGAGAGTGGTTACAACAATCAGCTTAAACATGTTGATGTATAATATTTTTTTCATTAGCTTGTCCGAGTATTTATACGAAAAAAATCGATGATCTTATCAAATTGTTTAAAGATACTGAGTAGGCAATATTCATATTTGTTGCGTGATACCAGACACTTTGAGTGATTATTCAGGCAAAGGATCAATGATACTTGTGTTAATCTTGATCATCTTGATACTTAACCTAGTAAGACAGTGTATTATCAAAATTTGGGCTTTTAGGCGACGACCCGCCTGACCGGGTCTCGTTGGTTTTCATTGCAGAATAACATTAGGTTATATTAAATAGTTCTAAAATTGGTTATAATTAAATTACAATAGAATTAGGTCATTAGGGGTTTAAGATCAATTTCTATTAATATATTGAATTTTACGAGAGATTAAACCCTGATTAAAGACCTACAAACTAAGCAAATAAAATTATTTTTTTTAGGTAATGTAAAAGCAAAGTTCTTTGTATACTGTAAAGCAACATTTTATTTTCTTTGTAACATTTTATTCGTCAATATAATTTTTCACCGCCTAGGCAACTGCATCCGTGGGCAGCCTCTAAAGTATTGCCTTTTGATGGCTGCATGGTTTGCAAAGAAATGGTACAACGCAGATCAACCGGATTTGTATAATCTGAAACTAAATTGAATTCTCTTTAAAGTAACATAAAGCTTTTTCCTAAATTTAAAAGAATACTAAAATAGCGGCAATTAGAAATAAAAAATCATTTTTTGCCTAAAAAAACATTTAAATAATTATATAAAATTGAAAAATTAAAACAAAGTCATATACCAAAATATTGATTAAGTGCAAAATTTTAGAGATCCTAAGGATCACAAAAAAATATTTTTTTTAAAGTATCAAGGTATAAACCTCTCTTATGCATAAAAACCTGCAGAAAATATTATAAATAATATTTAAACTATATGCCGGTCTTGATATCCGTTCATAATTTATATTGTGAGTAATACCAATAATTAGCAAATATTTTTTTCAGAAATTGCGAAAATATTAATAATCATTTTTGTTACAAACTCTCTAAAATAAAACATTGTTGTCAAGTAGTTATTTCCTACTTATGTTTAATTAAAACATTTATCATTGCTCAAATCTACGATATTAATTAAATATTGACTGAATTTGAAGCCTTGTGATTTCTAATCAAGATCAAGTGTCACTGATAACAGCTAAAAATAAATAATATTTAATTTTAAATCGAAGAAGGTCATAATTAATAGAATCATATTAAAAAAAATTAAATAAATGTTTCAAATTCAAGTTAATAATTACAAAGTTTATTTAATTTAATTATTAATTATTCTATATATATTCTATAATTTAAATATTAACAATATCAGTAATAAACTGTCGTAAATTAGCAACATGTGTAAAAACAGTAGGTTTCCTAGGTCGAGCACACCCTTGAGCCCAAGACACTATACCATACTGTACGTCATCTACAACCAAAGGACCACCAGAATCTCCTTGACATGAGCTCTGACCACCTTTGACATCCGCCGCGCAGATCATCGTAGTCCTATTGAATTTTCCTTCATACGCGCTTTCACAAACCTCAGGTTTATTGATGGGAATCAAGACACCTCTCAGTTGATCAGTGGATTCTCCACCTTCTGAAGTTTTTCCCCAACCGGTAACCACTCCTAATTTACCAATTGGTACATCAGCACCAAGTGCAGGTAAACCTACTGGTTGAGCATTGTCAGAGAATTTTATAGGCGATGCCAGCTCAAGGATAGCTATATCATTGTTCCAGTTGGGTTTCTCTTGGTAATCTTTGTGAGAATAAAAGTTTTTGATTTTAATAAGTTGACCGCCAGAATTGTTGATACTTGATCCTGCACGGACTGTATAGTCAGGCCAATCTTCTTCAGACCTAAAATCTAGGAACTCATGAATTATGATTTTTGATTTTGGTCAAAGTTATGATCGACTTACCCTACAATACAATGAGAAGCCGTTAAAATAAAGTTTGAGGTTAAAATAGATGCCCCACAAATATGAAAGTCATATACTAGCAAGGCTAATTGATAGGGTACTTCGGAAATATGATATGGTGCGCCACCAATAATCCTAGGAGTAAAAGCAGGATTTTCTTCAGCTAAGAATTTGGGTATGTAGGGTATACGGGCAGTGGAAACCACTCCGATCCAAATAAGTAAACCTGCTAAGGGTACCATCTTGCTAATAAAAGATTTTGACTTAAATTTTTATTTTTATTCTATCTGTTATCAGAGAATTGGTTAAAATTGATTTCAAGTAGCCATCACTGATATAAAAATAAGGTCATTAGGATATACTTTCATTTATTTATAATTATAGCAACATTTTTAGATACCAACAACACTAGTAATGAACTGTCTCAAATTAGCAACATGAGCAAAGACAGTAGGATAATTTGGTCTGGCACAGCCTTGAGCCCAAGAGACAATACCCCATTGCTTTCCATTGGCAACTAATGGACCACCAGAGTCACCTTGACATGTGCTCTGTCCTCCCTTGGTGGAAGCAGCACAGACCATTGTGTTCCTATTAAAGTTGTTAGCTCCGTAGGCTCTTTCACAGATGCTAGGATCGTTGATTGGAATTTGAACGCTTTGCAATTGCGTGGGGGTCACACCACCTTCGGTTAATCTACCCCAACCGGACGCTGTTGCGTAGCTGTTGACTGGTACAGCTGCGGCATAGTTTGGCAGACCAACTGCTTTCACCGATGAACCAAAGACAATGGATTTACTGAGTTTGATGATGGCAATGTCGTTTGTCCAATAAGCGTTGGGGTTGTAATTAGGGTGAATGTGGAAGTTGTTGGGATCGGTTTTGATGTATTGCCCACCAGCAGCACTGGAAGAGGATCCAACACGGACATAGTAGTTAGACCAGTTGTTTTGGTTTCTGAAAATATTAATAAATAGTTAAGTTACTAAATAGTGATGAGATATTAGTTTTTACCCGTCAACGCAATGGGCAGCAGTCAAAACGTAATTAGCATTCAAAATAGAACCACCGCAAGTGTGGAAGGTCCCGATTTGTAGAGAGATTTGGTAAGGGACGGCTGAGATGTCAGTCGCTACACCGCCAACAATACGGTTTGACAACAAAGGATTGTTTTCCACCATTGGAAGACCAAAGTGGGCGGCAGAAGCCGATGCAACGAGAGCAATCAGACATGCGATGGACAACATTTTGTCGGGATATAGATATGGGATGTTTGATACTGGGTATATATATAGGTGGATTATCTGTATCTAACGGAAATGGATAGTTTTATTTCAAGGCTGGGTAACTAAAAACTAGTGGGTCAGAAAATTATTGAATTAATGAAAAAAAGTCAAAATAAAATGTTTTTTTGCTGCATGAGGGATTTTTGGTAAACGGACCGGTCTAGTTAAACAAGCAAAATATTTAACTATCTTATAGAGGATATTTTCAGAATAGTTACCGACTACTGACTGATACTTATCAATTCTCAGTTATTATTAGATTAAAGTGAAGTGTTTAGTTTACTAAAATCTATAGTACGTAAATGTTTAAAGACTAAAAATCAAAACACTTTAATGATATCAACAAAGTATGAATGCAAATTTATTATTATTAATATTGCCATTGGTTACTTTAATTATAACAAACTTTTTATTTAATTTCATAAGAACAATTAAACAGCCATTTTAGATACCAACAACATTAGTAATGAACTGCCTTAAATTAGCAACATGAGCGAAGACAGTAGGATAATTAGGTCTAGCACAACCTTGAGCCCAGGATACAATACCCCATTGTAGTCCACCACCTACCAATGGACCACCAGAATCACCTTGGCAAGTGCTTTGTCCACCGGCAGTAGAAGCTGCGCACACCATGGTATTCCTATTAAAACCTGAACCATAAGCTCTTTCGCAAACGCTTGGATCGTTGATTGGAATCTGAACGCTCTGCAATTGGGTAGGAGAAGTTCCTCCTTCGGTAAGTCTACCCCAACCGGAAGCAGTAGCATAACTATTAATAGGTAGGGATTGTCCCAAGTATGGAAGACCCACTGGTTGTACATTCTGGTTGAAAACGATGGGTTGACTCAATTTGATGATAGATATGTCGTTAGTCCAATGGGCATTGGGATTATAATCCGGATGGACGTAGAAATAATTCGGGTCAGCTTTGATGTACTGGCCACCTTCGGCATTTGAAGAAGAACCCACACGAACGTAGTAATTGTTCCAGTTTGATTCACTCCTGCAATGATAAATACAAAATTATTGGGTAAAAGAAATATAATTAGTAGATATCTGTTGGTACCCTCTCACGCAATGAGCGGCAGTCAAGATGTAGTTTGCATTGAGAATAGAACCACCGCAGAAGTGAAAATATCTATTTTGAAGAGAGACCTGATGTGGGAGTTCAGAGATGTCAGTTGGGCGACCACCCACAATGCGATTAGAGAGCAAGGGGTTGATTTCTATCTTGGGTAGCATGGGAAACTTAGGTATCCCAATATAGGCAGAAGAAACTTTAGCGATGTTATCTGGGCCACCACCCATGATGCCGTTGGAGAGCAAAGGATTGGCAATCCGGGGTAGCATGGGGAGCATAGGTACCCCAATATGGGCGGAAGAGGCCATGGCGGCCAGCGCGAGGAGACAAGTTATGAACAACATTTTGTTCACTGGGATACAAGTGCCAGTTTTCTATGGCTTTTATACCTTCTATAATTAGGTTATCAAAAAACTTGTTTACTTTTATCTAATTTTGATATTTTTACTTAATTTCGAAATTAGATTTCTTTAAGTGGTCACCACTTATAAAAGCAAGGATTATTGAGAAATCATGCATGACAAAATTATTGAATTTGATATAGGTGGCCTCTAATCATATCACAATCATTCAATCAAATCGTGTTGTTTATAAAAATAATTAAAAAAATTATTTGCAGAATATGTTTATTCATCAAAATATTAACAACATTAATTAGATATTTGTAGTTAGTTCTGTAACATACTGAATCCAATCGTTGTAATATCTGACGTCAGTGTAAATTCCTGGATAGCCACGTATCCCACAACCATAGCCAAAAGACACCACTCCAACTACCTTATTATGGTATATTAATGGGCCTCCAGAATCTCCTTGACAGGAATCTTTACCACCTTCCGGAAATCCAGTGCAAATCATTGTCTCGGTAATGTACTTTTCCAGAGAACTATAGATCTCTCGACATAGTTTATGGTCAACCACAGGTAGATCAACTTCTTTCAGATTTATTACTTGTTTTTTTATTTTTTCCTGCCAGGTTAAACAATATTATTAGTAATTACCTTATTTGAATATGATAATATTATGTTTGTATTAGTTTTACTTGAGTTTCGCCATATCCTGCGACTTTTGTAATAGCTCCAACTGGAATCTCCATCTCGAATGGTGCTATTGCTATTGGTTTCACAACCGAATTGAAAGAGAATTTATCCCAGATCTTAAATATATAAAAATTATAAAAAAAAATAAAAATTTTACCCGTTTTTTGGTATTACTGTAATTATTCCAATGTCATTTATAGTTAATTTTTCATCGTATTCATTGTGTGGCAAAATAGCACGAACTGCATAAATTATGCCATCAGTTTCAGGACTTGATGATGTTGCGCCTACTACTATAGTAGTGTTGTGTATTACATAAACAATGCTAAAAACAAAAAAATATGATAAAGGTTTACTTTGTTAACTATTTCTTAATATAATTACTCTTTTAAGCAATGAGCTGCAGTTAAAATATGTTGACTCGTAATAATGGCCCCGCCACAGAAATGTCGTCCATTCTTGCGGACAGAGGCCATATAAGGGAATTTCTCGATGGATGCCTCAACCCCACCAACTATTCGACCCTTAGGTTTTTCGGTTTTTTGGGATTTGCCATTGACCACAACTAGGCAAGCCAGAATAATATAAA
>JARJDU010001372.1:0-12449 GCA_030264695.1 Lissagria laeviuscula
AATTTTTTTTTCAAAATTTCCACAAATATATTTATAGAACTGTGTACTAATATCGATGTGGGATTTAATCTAGTTTCCGGTACATTTTATTTCAAGTTTCTAGCTCAAATAGTTCCTGAGATATTGTTGATTTTCTAAGGCGCCGACATCTACATGTTCGGTACACTGCAGAGCTGTAAGATCGGCATGGAACAAACACGCCTTCCTAAAAACACCATACCTTCAGAACCAATAGCCCGATTTTAATGATTTAAAGCATTTTTGGTCTAAAATGAAACGTTTCTTTAGATAGTTTATTTTAATTTCAAAAATGGCACAAATTTCTTAAAATTCTATTTTTACGAATTTTTTTTCAAAATTTCCACAAATATATTTATGAAACTGTGTACTAATATCTATGTGGGATTTAATCTAGTTTCCGGGACATTTTATTTCAAGTCTCTAGCACAATTAGTCTTAGAGATACTGTTAATTTTCTGGGACGCCGCCATTTTCAAGATTTCCTCAGACATACCGCGGAGACCCTGCAAGGTCCCATAAGTTCGGTATGCATAAAACACGCCTTTCTAAAGTCACCATAACTTCTGTACCAATAGTCCGATTTCAATGATTCAAAGCATTTTTGGTAGATAATGAAACATTTATTTCAATAGTATTTTGTATTACCACAAAATGAACAAACTTTTCAAATTTTAATTTTACGATTTTTTCTTCATATATCCATAAAAATCTTTATATAATTGTGTGCTAATATCGATGTGGGATTTTATCTAGTTTCCTGTCAATTTTATTCCAACACCCTAGCTCAAACTATTCCAAGGATATTATTCATATTCTGAGACGCCAGCATTGTCCAGGGTATATCGCGATCCACAAAAAGAAAGTCTTTAAAGAATTAAACATCAAAATCCTCTATAATTCAAATAATTGCGTAACTCTCTTTAGCAAAAAAAAAATCGAACAATCAAGAAGATGTAATGACATTTGCAAAGTAATTAGGCATGCAATGATTGACGATGTGAAGTCCGTCCCAACGGCGCAGATGTCATTTCACGTAGAGGAAGCCTGAGAGCTCATGTTTACCGACTAATCAAAATGCATTGAAGCCTCTGCCTGCCATTGATATCCTGCTTGATTTGTAGCAATACGTATATATGTGTTTCGATTACAATTTCAGCAGGTCCTCTTATGCTCAAATCCCAATTTCTCTCAAAAAAACCTGATAGCAAATCAAAAAAATGTTTAAAAATTGAAAGAAACCTCTTCCTACAGCTAATAAGAAAACTTTAGTTTAGCAGGAAGGATACGATCCTATTTCCAACAAGCCATTTTCATGTTTTCATGTTTAGGCAATTCCCATCAAGTTTCCATTCTTCTGACCCAACTGATAGGCATCTTGTCGATGATCATGATGATGATCCTTGGATCCTTAGGATATCCTCCAAGTTGGTTGATTTTCCGAGTGTAGTAGTAGTATAAGTACCTACTATAGTAGCAATGTAAGCTTACATGAGTGTGCGAAGAGCTTTTAGTCTACCTGTGTTCAACACCAACCCCCGGATGACGACAAATATAAATGCAAATTAGCGGGTTAGGTGCGAGCCGTCGACCGCCGGTATACAAACAACGAGTGGCCGATTGTGTCCGATGCAAATATATTACGGTTAACGTGTTGCCACCCTCGTGAGCTTTCAAGCTATCAGCTTTTCTAAGCTTCTGACTTTCCTTCTTCAAGTTCATCAATTGGAAAATTTGCAAATTTCTATTTTATAAAAGAATTTATTAAACAAAAGCAGTAATAGAGCATCTGCTACAAAAAAACAAAAACATGCCGAGTTTTTAATTGAATTTAACACAAGCAAGCAACGAAACAAGGAATGAAATGCTTTATATGGTAAATTCCGTATGCAACTCACGACTCATTGAATTGCATGCATTCATGACAGAGTGGTTCGCCGTCAGTCAGTTAGTAGGAAGGTGAGGCTAGTAGCTTACTGAGGTATTGTATGTATGCCAACCCCAAACGAGGGGTTCGTTGGTTGCATGGTTGGAGAGCCTAGCGGCAGAGCTTTTAGCCATTGCATTCACTTCTGATGGCATTGAATAAGAAACCAACGAATTAGTACTCATGCCCTTCGCGTACGCATATCTGCCGTGCATGGAAATGCACTTAAAACATTTCCATTTTAGTGAGTTGCCATGCTCTGATAGCTAACATGTTCTAGCCGTCGGTCAAAATTAATAAATCCAGTTCGCTCTTCTTAATAACCATTGTTGCATTTATTTTAGTTTAAAAGCACAATGTTTTAACAAATTTAAATTCAGAATTCGAAAATTGCATTTAATTTCTAGCGAGAGAGTGTCCTCATCTCAGGATGACAACCAACCGAGTTCAATTCAAGCTCTCATTCGACTGGCAGCAGTCATTTACGTTTCGAGTGGCCATTAATCAAGCGTCATTTCCGGGTTTCGAGACTCTGGTCTGTCTGTCTACCACTTTCCAAGGTTTTTAGTGAACTAATACAGTTCCTTCTTTCTAACATCATAAATTCATGCGAGTTTTATGTTCATCGCGAATGTTCATCATTAGCAATTTACTTGCAATGCACATGATGAAGACGATAAAACTTGCAGTTGCTAGAATTGTACTGCATTCACTGACTGGTAATTGACATTGCTATTTTTTATTGTTATTAGTCATTTAATTGCGATATTACTGGATATTTAGCAGGTATATTGAGGTATTACTGATATTGATTGATGTAATCAATGCATTATTTTGAAAATTTAGTAGTAATTAGAGAAGAGTTCATTTTAGAAGAAAACTTCTGAAACAAACATTGTAGAGAATTAAATTTTCAAGAAGAAAGTAGAATATCAAAATTTTTGTAAAGTTGATAATTAATGAGATATGACTACATTTGGGCATTGACACCAAAACTGAATCCGTAATCTGTCCGTAATCTATCCGAAATCTGCCCGAAATCTGTCCGTGAGCAAGCCGGCATTAAAAAGTAAACCGTCAATTCATTGCCCTATTACATCAGTGATTTTAGTTTTTATTGTATTTTCCCCAAATTTTCTTTTCTACCCCTCCTCCACAACTTATTGTTCTCCAATCACCCCTCAGTCGTTTCCAATTCATGTCCTTTCCCCTCTTTCTTCGTCCTTCTTTTGTTCTCTTCCCACCTTTTTTCCCTCCCTTTACCTGCCATTTGTCCGTTAACCATCCGTTATCTGTCCGTTAACCGTCCGCCTTAAATAACTCTTTAACTAATAATCTCCGAGAAAAACTTTTCAAACAAAACAAAGAGAGAATTAAATTTTCTTAAAGAAAGTATAATATGAAAATTTTAGTAAAGTTGATAATAAATGAGATATGACTATATTTGGGAGTTGCCACCAAACCTAGATCCGTAATCTGGCCGTGATCAAAGCGCCAGCCAACCGAAAACAGTAAATTTTTCGGCCGTAATCGTTTTTATTATTTTTCCCTACTTTTCTTTTCTACGTCCCCCCTCCTTAACTTATTGTCCTTCGCTTATCCCCCAGTTATCTCCTATTTATGTCTTTTCCCCTTATTTTCGTTCTTCTCTGTTCTTTTCCCACCTAACTCTTCCAATAATAATCTCCGAGAAAAACTATTCAAACAAACTTGTCCCTAATGAAATTCTCTATAACAATCCCTCAATCGCCCTACAAATTTCCCATAAATTCAGCCATTATTTGGAAATCTCTACAAAAGTAATAATCCCGTCATCGAAGCAAAAACCAAACTAGAAGATGAAATTAAAATTTCCTTATACATAAACCGAAAGAGAAAAGATCAGCAATTATAGATATGAAAGAAACTTAACAGGAAACTCAACCCGACTGATCGGAACTTAATGTAACATAAACTTTTTTTTTTAGTTTCCTCGACTTCTTCTTCCCCTTCATTTTTTTTTTCTTCTTTCCTTGTCAGTTGCTCATCGTGTCTTTACTTGCAATCATCAGTCAGTTAAATTCTTGCATCTGCATCCCCCAACGCCAAAGCCAAGGCAAATCAAAAATGCATAAAACTTTCTTGACTTTCTGACTTTTCCAGAGCCAAATCGCGTCAACATCAAAATAATAAGAAGAACAAGAAGATACTGAAGAAAAAAGTGAATGAAAGAAGGATGGGAAGAAAGAAAATCATTTGGGAGGAGGTGTAGGAATACAAAGTTCATCGAGTTTGTGCAAGTTTCCGCGCATTTTTTTTTTTTTTAATGAATCCCAAGAAAGTTTTCATTTCGTAGACGAAGAGAGGAAGAGTGAAATGACGAATTGATCGCATCTTATAGTCAATGCCCAAACGAAGACGATTTGCATTTGGTAACAATACTCACAAAAAAAATTGAAGCAAAAGAAGAAAGAAATCTTTTCGTAGAAATGATGATTTCCTCGTGGAAAATGGAAACAAACTTTTAACAATCGTGTCAGCTTCAAATTATTAATGTGATCTGATATTAATTCTGTTTGGGATTCGTTAAGAAGAAGTTTTTTGATTGTTAAAGTTCGGCATAAATTTATAAACAAAAAAAAAATTATTAATTAAAGTACAAAAAATATTAATTCGGTTTTTAATTAACGAATATTAATTCGTGTTAATTATACATATGATCATTGAACCGATGCTTAATTAAGAGTTCGTTAATTATTTCGTTAAATCCATAAATTTCATAACTTGGAATTATTTCATTACATATGTAGATTATTTTGTTTTGTTTTAACAACCAAACAGGACAATTTCCTCCTGACTTGTAATATTAATTAACAGTTCTTTCCTGTTTCCGGCGAGCTGGTAAAGCTTTGCTATACTTTTGCTGCCTGCTGCTTGCACTGCCTGATGTCAGCCATGCAAGCAACTTTTGTGCATTGTGAGCAACAGTTGAACGTGCAATGAATGCACGACTTGTTTGCACTGAATTGCATTGCACGATAAGACTATCGAGTAATGAGTTCCGAGGAATTCATAGGAATTCTAAATATTTGCCAGTTCGTGGGCGTTGTTTTGTTTAAGCAAAATATGTTTGTGTTGATAGCGTACATAAGTAAGTAATTAATTGATTATAGCTTTAGTAATTCGTGAAAAAATTTAATACGTTTAATGGTGCTTTAATCTTAATTTAATTCTACTTTTAATTATTGTTTTGGATATTATCCTAGAGTATATGATCATGTAGATTTTGAACAATGAAAATCTTTAAAAGTATATTTTGTAAACTGTATAGTTTTTTGTTGATACTGGTGCTAATTCTTAATCAATTGTGGTAAATTTTATATTGAATTAAAGCTGAATAACAAGTGAATTCAATAATGTCTTAGAGATTTGACTGCGAACAAAAGTTAATGAGTTATTTAATGATGAAGTAACGAGCGGAATAAAATTTTGTACGATATTGCAATGTTTTAGGTTTTTGTTGATAACTCGGCTAATTTTTTATCAAATTCTACAAATTTAGTATCAATTTTAAGCTGATTAAATTCTACATTCTAAATTTGCAATAAATATTACCCAAATGTTAAATTTAATAAAAATAATTAGCAATAAACAAAGAGGTGTTCCAGGTTACAATAAAACGATGCATGATTGTAGTTATTTCGTGATAACTTGGTTAATTATTTATCAAATTTGAGAAAATTGATATCAATATGAAGATGATGAAATTTCACATTTCATTTTTATAAAACATATTATCGAAATCTGAAATTTGATACAGTTACAATGCCATGAATACTGGCTATGTACAGGATATGATAAAATATAGCAACATCATAGTTTTTTGTTAATAACTCAACTAATTTATTGTCAAATTTAATGAATTTACTATCAATTTAAAGCTGATTAAATTCCATATTGAAATTTTGCTAAAGACAATACACAAAAATTAAAGTTCATATAGAAAACAAGCTATGAAAACGCAAAACTGCACAATACTTTGTATTATTGCAGCATTTTAGTTTTTTGTTCATAACTTCCCCAGCAAAATCGAAAATTTTACAAATTGGGTATTATATCAAAGCTGATGAAATTTCATATTATACACTAGTATCAGATATAATCCAAATATAAAACTGGACACAATTAGCAATCACTCAAAACATACAAACTAGATGATTCTCGAAAAGGAATAGCAACAATTTAGTTTTTCATTAATATCTTACTTAATTTTTCATAAAATTTCACAAATTTACTCTCAAATTAAAGTTTAATAAATTCTACATAAAACAAATATCCCTGATTGACACAACCCTATAAATTAACCCTTCAATTAAAGAAACAAAAACGAAGAATAAATTCTACTCCTATTAAAAATACATAATATCTAATTCCTTTAGCCGATTTCAATTTTTTGCATTCATAGCTTTGATTGATATTGCAATACATATGATCACGAAGAATATCCTAAGCTACCAGTAGAAAAAGAGGTTGAATGCAGTCGTTTTCCGCCCTCTCTCTTGCACTCTTAAAGCTCTTAAGCTCTTCAATTTACCTGCGTTTACCTGCGTTCTTTGACACTGGCCTTTGGCTCACCCATTTCATGGTAAGTTGGTTGGTAGCTATAGCAATACCAATAGGTAGGTAAGTTAAAGGTATTCTTCGTTTAGTTCATGAGGGTAAGCTGGTTTACGGTTTCTCTTTCCCTCGGGAGCATTTATCACGAACGAAAGAATTTGTCAAAAGCTCAAAACCAAAAAAAAAATCTAAAGAATTTTCTTGTTTATTAGTCAGTGGTTGAATTCTTCCTATATTTTTATTTTCTTAAAAAAATAAAATTAAAAAGAAAACTGAGGCAGTTAATTGCACATGCACATGAATCGCCGTCGACTTGAGGACACTGTCAAGCTGCCGTTCGCATACTAATTGCGTGTTTCATTGCCACGGTTTCTGCTGTTTTACTTTTGTTGCTACATGCTACTTGTATTTCATGTTGTTTGTAATTCCCAGCAGCCTGGTGTAATAAACGAAAACGAAAATAAAAGTATCCAAACAAAATGAAGATTAAAAACTAGTTTAAGACAACATTCTGTGGGGAATAACATGGTCGACTTGTTATTAATAGCCGTAATGAAATGATCGACGTTTTAATTGATCAAAAACGAAGAAGAAGGAAATATACAGGTTTTACTCAGGTATAGTGAAGGAATAAATAAGACACAAAAATGTTGTAGAAATTAAGAACAGGAAACGATATTGACATCTGCTAGACTCACTAAATTGTTGTCAAAGCAACTTAAAATCGTTGCCCCGACGGACAGCTGCCATGACACAATTGACAACATTCCCTAACTATTATGAACGGTATTTTGGACTAGTCGTGTGTGCCTACTGAAGCTGGTGCTGTAGGACTGTCATTTGTCAATTGTAAATAATTTGTCGAGTTTATGTAAGCTGGAAGCGGCTGTACTTATTATTGTTGCCCGCCTTCCAGCTTTTAGGAATATTCTGGGATTTGGATAATTACAAGAAGTGCGTACCTGTGAGTCTTTATAATTTCGTCTACCTGTAAGAATACCTGGAAGTACTGCCGCAAGATGATGTCATTTTATGATTATAATAAAAATATGGTATTGCTATGTCATGAAATTTGAGCTTGGAATGTTTCTAGTTGAGTGTAGTAGAATGAGAATATTTTGGTTTTTAGTGCATAACTTTTGCAGTTTTTATTGAAATTTAATGAAATGTACATGGCATGAAAGATAATTAAATTCTACGTTGATTTAAGTTTTCGATGTTGTTTCTGTGATAAGATATAGAAAAGATATTTGCCTTCAAAGTGTGAACAAGATACTTAGAATTTTAGAAAATTAATGACTTCTAGTTTTCACTAGAAATGCATTCAAAAGATTTGAAATAGTTTAGAGTTATATTGATAACTTTGGTAATTTTTCATGAAAATTTTCAAATTTACAATCAAATTGAAGAAAATTAAATTCTACTTGAAAACATACCCACAGAAACTGTCTTACATACAAACTTAATAACTTGAATGAACTTTGAAAACAGCAGTACAAGTTTCACGCAGAAGGATTTTACCTTTTGGCATTTTATGCATAACTCTAGCAGTTTTTAATCAAATTTAACTAAATATAAATCAATTAGTAGATAATTAAATTCTGCATAAACTCTGCTAGCAACATATTGTATCGTGATAAAATTTAGTATTGAAAACAAGCTTCAAAATCCTGTTAAGTGTTTCAAGTAATTTTCACTAAAAATGCATCTACAAGAATGAAAATAGTTTTGATATTTGTTGATAACTTTGGTAATTTTCCATGAAAATGAGCAAGTTTAGTATCAAATTAAAGATGATTAAATTCTACTTAAAAATAAACTCACAGCAATTGTCTTACATAAAACTTTAATAGTTTTAATGAGCTTTGAAAACACCCGTACAAATTTCATGCAGAAAATTTCAACATTTTGTCATTTTATTCATAACTCTGGCAATTTTAACTTGATCTTCAAAAATTGTATATCAAATAAAAGCTAATTAAATTTCCTATTAAATAGTTTTAGCAGCAATAAGAATATAATATTTTTTAGAAGTCATAATTGCAGTTTTTGCTTTAGTTTAAATTTTAGTCCATAACTTCAAAACAAATTCTGCACAATGAAAATGATTCCCCTCATAAAACCCTCAACCTAATAAGTATGTATTTACTACTAGAAATAAAGGACTTTTAGATCGTTTATATGTAGACTCATTGATTCATGAAACCACATCCTCGCCTCTCCTCTCCTCACAATCCACATCAACATAATATGATGCCATCCATGTTCGAAGTGGAACATTTTTTTCCTAGAACGGGTTATTCGATCCGCGGCCTGATATCAGTCGATGATCGTTATATAAATAGCGCATATGCAGAGCTAGGAAAAGTTCGAAGCTGAGCTAAACGTACAGAGCCTGTGTACAGAGCTTTGACGTGTCGATGCAGCTGCGCTCTTGCTCGAATGATGAGCTATCGTCCCGCATCCGATAAGATAACGCAATCGTTCAACTATCCTCGGCTTCTATGTACATATACTTGACAAGACAACAAAAAGCGCTTGTTATAGCGACCACAGGCGTTCACACTCGCTTAACTAGACATAATATGATAACATCAGCTCGTTTTACACCTTTCAGACTCCGACGAAATGAAAAATAAAAATAAAATGATAAAATAATATTCTTCAAGATATTTTATTTTTAAATGAAATTTAAGTCATAATTGAGGTTAAATTATTATCTAATCTAATACCATGAACTTGATTCTCTTAAAAGCACAATTAGCATCCTCACTGAACTGGACCGAGCTTACTATATAGCAGGCAAGCGCATGAATCGTGCGTAGATAGACCAAATACGAAATAATTATGGGATCTCTTTATTGAACGACGGCTTGGTCTCAGACTCGAATACCCTGCGGGGTCAAACTCGATTCGATGGTGCGCCGAGCTTTCATTGTTCGAGCGAATCGTCCAAAACGAAATTAAATGATTTATGTTTATTGGTTTATTAGTACACAATAGTCGATCGCATGCGCTTCGCGTGACGACGTGGTTCGAATGTTGAGATTCACCAGATTCACTCTTCTCCATGCCTCGGCTTCGAGCCAAGATCACTGATCACACTGGAAGAGGATAAGGAAGGATAATAAGAAGAAAACAAAATGAAAGAGGAATTGGGAATGGATGGATGGAAACTTGTGATGTAGGTATAATGAGCAGTAATTTTGCTATTTGTTGTGATTTATTTAATTGTTGGATTTTCATTGGTTACAATAAAAATTCATTCGCATTGAATATAATTATAGTTGAAATTATTACATGATGATTGTTTTATGTTTGAACCTTGATATCTGTTACCAATTCTCGTATATGATGATTCCTATGTAGTTTAGTTGATAGATAATTTAATTAGCTTTCATTTGATACCAACTTTGTGAATGTTCAGTGAAAACTACTAAAGTTATGAGGTAAAAAGTAATTATTAATATTTGCTTGAGAAAATTATATCATGATTTTCACAAGCTAATAAAGCTGTCAAATTTTACTTGAAGAAAATTACAGTAAGGTAATATTGACGTAGAATTTAATTGACTTTTATTTGATTCTAAATTTATAAAATATCATGAAAAATTATCAAAGTTATTGGAAAAAAACTGAAATGTTTCTATCGATTTAAAGTACTTGCTAGTTGCAGAATATTATATGACTTTGAAGCTTCATATCTCCACCAAATTTGATCATAGAATGAATTTTCTGATACGATATTAATGTAGAATTTAATTACCTTTCATTTGATACTAAATTTGTATAATTTTAGTAAAAACTACCTAAGTTAGCAATAAAAAACTAAATATTCAAACTTTCAAGAAAACATTAATAACAATATTTCCATAGCTCAATAAATCTATCAAATTTTGATTTAAGAAAGTTTCCTTCGGAGTCTTTTGACGTAGAATTTCATTATCTTTAAATTGATATCCAATTTATTAAATTACATGAAAAAGTACCATAGATATTAACCAAAAACTAAAATATTGATTATAAGTCAATTTAATTTCACTTTAGTGTTAAAGAAGAATGTTATCTGATTTTAAAACTTGATAACTATATCAAATTTGATAACAGGAATATATTTTATAAAAGTTTTTAATATAAAATGTAAAATTTATGCAATTTGAATAAAAATTGAAGAAGTTACCAATAAAAATAACAAAATGTTAATATTTACTGGACGAAATCAGTAATATCTTTTCCAAAGCTTAATAAATCCATTAGGTACTTATTTAAACAAACTTCTATTAGAGAATATCGCTGTAGAATTTAATTATCTATAATTTGATACCACATTTTATACATTTCATGAAAAACTACCAAAGTTATTAACCAAAACCTAACAAGTTTCAATCGATTGAAATCAATTCCCAAATAACATTACATACTTCCACTTCATAGCTAAATAAGTATATTTAATTTAATGACAGGATCCTTATCTAAGTAAGTTTTTACTGCATAATTTAATAATCTTCAATTTGCCATAAAATTCAAAAAAATTGGTACAAAATTGCCAAAGTTATGATTGAAAATTCATCAAATTTCCATAATTAAATTAAGAAAAATATCCAAGACACTATTCAAACTCAATTATCCCTATGAAGTATAATCTCAAATTAATATTTTATGGAATTTCTCTACGTCAAATTTAATTAGCTTTAATTTCATACCAATTTCATAAAATTCTAATTAAAATTACCAGAGATATGGTCAAAAACACACAATAACAACAAAACCGTCCTTTGCTCAAACCAGAATTCCCAAGATTTTTCTCTACATTCATCTTTTGTACTTACTATCATACCTTCTCACAGCATTTTGTTCTCAACATTTAACATTTTATTCTTCATCAACTGCATCAGCTACTACCTACCTTAAAGTACTTCTTCGTGTAGTTCGTCTTCAAGTCTCCACATCCGCACGCTGTTGGCGCACTGAACCATCACACAAACAACAAATCTCTCTTCTCTTCGTCTTCTTCTTCCCAACCAAGTTATTCTTCAATCATGCACTTATATCCTTGTCTCACACCGAATGCAATACACTTTATCTCTATCAGCCGGTCACGCTGGCCACGAACCTCCTCAAGTCATTCTTCGTTTCCTCAACAGCTCCAGGCTCTCCTTTCTTGTTAATTACTTATATACGCACTTCGCGCACCCTGCACTTACTAATCACTTAAGTAACTATGGCAATTGTTAACTCAACTCTATGTATAAGATGCTCCGAACCGCACTGAACCAGTTTCTTTCGTTCTTCAAGCAACAAAGTTGACTAAGTCAACAGCAATTTCTGTTGTTAGTATTGCTTATGATCCACATCAACAATGCGCACTCGCGATTGCCTTAGTTAGCACAATGTGATCTTAAAGTCAACTTAAGCATTTCGCAAGAATATTATGTTATGACTTAATGCGTCGCATTATTTTTATAAACTTCACTGTATTGAGTTTTGAGCTGAAACTTTATCAATTGTTATTTAGGTTATATTATATTATTATACTTAAGTCAAGTTATACATTTTCGGCTTGTGTATCAATAATAATAAGTCACTTGTCACTATGAATTTTCGTGGTTTTAGTTATATATCTTCATAATATCCATAGATGAGCTCCTTAAACGATCCAATATCAACATTTATCATCACAATTTCTTCCACAAAAATTGTAATTATTTATTGAACCTTTAATTAAATGGTATTTCCGGTTATAGAGTTATCGGAAACTCTGAAACCACCGACGCGAAGACAGCACCATCACTGAAGGGCCGTCCTACGATCACTAAACGGCGGCGCGACGCCAACGATGGTTTTGTACGCCTTGGCTCTTCAGCAATGTAGTGGAAGAACGCCTGTATATGCACACAGAATGTACAAA
>JARJDU010001379.1:0-11540 GCA_030264695.1 Lissagria laeviuscula
TGCGTCAAGCGATGTGCCAAGCAGAGGTGGGTAATGAAGTGGCTGGGGAAGATCCGACCGTTAATCGTCTGCTGGAAGCAGTCTGTGATCTTTTAGGGAAAGAGTGTGGCCTTTTTATGCCTTCTGGGACCATGTGTAATGGAGTCGCTTACCGTGTTTGGTGTTGTCGAGCGGGCGATCGTATTTTTTTTGATCAGTGGGCGCATGCTGCCAATATGGCGGCTGGATTACCGAGTGGATTAGTTCAGGCGACTGCGGTTAACATTCCATGTCGGCAAGGTATTTTCAGCGGAGCACAGTTAGCAGCAGCTATCGGTCCTTGCCAAGGGTATAACATTCCTCGTGCACGAGTAGTTTCGGTTGAACAGACGACTAATTTGGGAGGCGGAGCTATCTGGCCATTGTCCACTTTACAGGAAGTGCATCAGGTGGCTCGTCAGCAGTCAATGGTTATCCATATGGATGGTGCTCGCCTGTTTAATGCGGTCGTTGCTTCCGGGATTTCTGCTCGCGAATTTTGCCAATATGCTGACTCAGTTTGGGTGGATTTTGCTAAGGGGTTAGGGGCCCCGATGGGGGCAGTCTTGTGTGGAGATAAGGCTTTTATTGAAGAAGCATGGTATTATAAATTTCAGCAGGGCGGTACGATGCATCAAGTCGGTATTTTGGCGGCTGGATGCTTGTATGCACTGGAGCACCAGCTAACCAGTTTGGCACAAGATCATGAGCACGCTTTACTGCTAGCAAAATCTTTGGCCACTCATCCCAATATCTTCATTAACGTGGAGGAAGTGGTTACTAATATTATTATTTTTCAAATCAAAAACACAGGGATGGTGGCTGATCAATTAGTGCAACAACTCTTGGTGCGAGGGATCCGTTTACTGGCACTCGAGGGCAATCGGTTGCGGGCTATTGTGCATAGAGATGTTAGCCGGGATGATATTTACTTGGTAAGTGAGACTATTATGAACACTCTAGAACAGCATTCTCATATAACTGTTGGCTAATCTTAGGATCACATAGGGTATATTTCACCTGTTGTAATGGAAAGGATTTCATTAATTGTTTTACTTGTCCAAAGATCTTTTCTGGTTGGACATTCTCCAATAAAACTTGTTGTATCCATAGAGCGACTTGGTTTATCTCCGCTGTTGAAAATCCCAGTCTTGTCATTGCAGCAGTGCCTAAGCGTAATCCCCATTGCCGCACAAAAGGCAGTGCTGCGGGATAGACTCGTATCCCTGCCCGATGTAATTTCGCAAAGGCTTGCCAAGCTTGCTGTTCGTTGCCAATGATCATCCAAATTTGGTGAGTTTCAGTAAAACCAAATGCTTTTCCGGCCACCTTAAATCCATGGCCATCCAGTTGAGTGGCTAAGTAGCGAGCGTGGAGGCACACTGCTTGTGCGTAAGCTCTTCCATAAACCCGCATCTCTTCTAAAGCGACGGCTAACGCTAAAATTTCTGAGGTGCCACAATTAGATTGTAAGCCAGGTGATAGCGCCTGCTGGATGGTGGCTCGTAGTGCGTTATTAAAGGTTTCAGGAAATCCTATAATGGCCTTTTGTGGTCCTGGTAGGGTTTTATGAGTACTGCCATGGATTATATCTACCCCCTGAAAAATAGGATTAGGAAATTGCTGGCCCATGATAAGACCTAGGGTGTGAGAAATATCGCAACTAATGATAATGTCAGGGAAGATATTTTTTGCTTCTGCTACTAAAGTGGATAATGGTTGTTGGCGTAAAATAAAGCTCTGTCCAATTAAAATTAATTTTCTGGTTGTAGAGTGTTTCCAGGTGTGCTGGAGTCGCTTTAGTGTATTAGGAACATCAATCTGATAGCGTTCGTGATTAAAACAGAGGGGAACCAGCTGAATGTTCATTTTTTGACTAATTAAATTCAATCCGAAGTGTCCGCCATCACTCTCTTGTACATAAAATAGGGTATCCCCGGCGTTTGCTAGACCGATTAATAGCGTTATTTCAGCGGCTTGTCCACCTTTGGGGCGTGCATCGAGAGTAGGACACCCTAAAAGATGCTCACCCAAGCGGTTCAGCATATGCTCAATGCTCTGTAGATAGGGAGGTCCTGAAAATTTCCAAGGTCCTTCAATACCCCCTCCAGCGGGCGGAAAGGGATAACAATCGTAACTCGGGTGTAAGCCAACCAGCTGTTTTACCAGCGGGCTGGTGTAGTTCTCGGAGGCATTTAAATTAATGGTTTGCTTCCTCCAGTCCGCTTCTTTTTGCAGAAGCAGTAGCAATTCTTGGGAGAGTTTCATGATTGATCCATTGCGGGTAAAGCGTATAATTGCTTAAAATATCGATTACCTTTCAATAAGGTTGCTTTATCTCCATCGCCAACAATCGCTCCCTGTGCAAACACTATAATGCGGTCTACCTGCTCTAAGATGGAGAGGCGATGGGCAATGATAATAACCGTTTTGTCTTCTAGAAAACGACTTAAATGATTCTGTAGCTTACATTCAGTCGCAAAATCTAGGGAGGAGGTTGCTTCATCTAAAATGAATAGCAGGCTATTTTTTAGAATAGCCCGTGCAATGCCAATTCTCTGGCGTTGTCCACCTGAGAGGGTGATCCCTTGTTCTCCGACCACGGTGTGGTAGCCTTGGGGGAGTTTCTGAATAAAATCATGGCAGCCGGCAATACGTGCCGCCGTATAAATAGCTTTAGCGGTTGCCTCCAGACAACCATAGTGAATATTCTCATAGAGTGATCGGTGAAATAGGATAACTTCTTGAGGGACGATAGCAATTTGTTGTCGCAGAGAATCAGGTGCAACGGTGGCGATATCCTGCCCATCGAGTAAAATCCTGCCACTCTCTAGATCATAGAAGCGCAGGAGTAATTTTATTAAGGTAGATTTTCCAGCACCCGATAGCCCTACCACGCCAATTTTTTGCCGAGCAGGAATGGACAAAGAGAGGTTACAAAACACCTTTTCCCCATTGGAATGGCTAAAAGTTATTTGTTGAAATACGATTTCACCTTGCGTGATAGTGAGTGGTGTGGTGGGTGGCTGAGGAGGTTGATTAGTAAGCTGTAACCCGGCTTTGATAATTCCAAACTCACGAAAAATAATTGGAATTTGACTACTAAACCACCCAATCATTCCTAATAAACTGCAGGCTAACATGGGGATTAGGGCAAAATCTCCGGGAGAGAGGGTATCGTAAAACCAACCGATGATTAAACCACTCAACATGCTTAAAAGATACAGGATGGCGAGTACACTGTGTAAAATCTTAACCTTTTCTGCCTGCCACCGGGCTTGTTGAGCAGCCGTGAACTCCGTATGTTGTTCAGTAATAAAACGAATCTGTTCATGCTGCTGGTTAGTGAAAAGTAGTACATTAACGATGTTAGTTAATATATCAACTACTTTACCGTTCAAATCAGAAACAGCCTCTGCATGGTATGTCGTCGTTTTCTGGCAATTTGGTGCTTGATAAACGGAAATACTTAAGTGCACCACTACCCAAACAACAGATATCACAGCAAAAATTGGATTGGTAATGCCAAGTAGCGTAATCGTGATTACTGTCGCTGTCCCTAGGGAGGTAACGTGCAACAGAATTATTTCCAACAGGCTTTCACAAGCCCGCGGTACATCAGAAATTTTATTAGCAATATTGCCGTTTAAGTGTATTGTGAAGTAATCATAAGCTTGATTGACAACTCTCTCAAAGAGATAGGTACGAATATGAACACGCCACTGGGGAAAGGATCGGCAGGCTAACACCCCCTGCCACCGCATAGCCATCTCCATGGTGAGCCATAGGAACAAGATAGTAACACCGTCCCACAACAAGGTACGTAACATCATTGGTTTAGATATTTTAGCTTGCAGCGTGTTAATCATGTCTTTAAGCAGCCAGGGTAATAAAGCCTCTTTTGTAGACCAACACAAACAAAGTAGAAATTGTGTCAAAAAGATAACCCACTGTTTTCGTAAAAAATGGATTAAAAATTGTAAAAAGGGGGCTATCTGGGTAGGTAATCGTAAAGTAGCAGACACGCTATGCCTTAAAGTGATGCAATAGTAAAAAAATGAGCACCAATTAACTCGCATGGTCAATTCATTATAGAACGGCGTCTGTGGCAGCGTGTTGTAACCATTGAGATAAAGGTTGCAACAGATGGTGCCATAAATTAGCATAAATTGTGCCTTGCGCATCCCCTCCATGATGTAATTCAGCCGCCCGGTTTAAAATGAGTACACCGTTTAACGCTTGTTGAGCCCTGGTGTAGTCGACTGTGAAGGGTAGCTGTCCTAGATTGACTAGGAGCCCTTGCCACGCTTTAAGGCAAGTTGTTAGATCATGGTCAATGATACGTTGGTAACAGTGCTTTATCCCTTGCTGCAATAACGTAGTAGTGGCTGCCCCGCACTGCCACATCCCAAAGGGAGCCATGATTTTAGGCGGGATGTCTACAGGGGGTTGATAACCGATCCGACTCCAGCGCGTGACTAACACAAACCGATCTTGGCCTGATTGATTACCCGCACTGCGATGCCAAGTGCGGGAATCAAAAACAATTGCATCACCGGCGGCGACTGGAAAAGCGATAGCGTGTTGTTTCCAACGTGATGATAAGGCTACCGTATCCACGAAATTGGGTTGCCAAAAGTCAACCGCCGATGTGATCTTTTCATGATGGCTACCCGGCAAAAATTCCAGAACGCCTTCGGTCATACCTACGGTTTGTAATGCTAGCCAGACAGAAAACTCATAAGGATTTTCAGGCGAATAGGCAATATCTTGATGGCAAGGTACCGATTGGCTGGCATATTGCGATTTGCTGATGATATTAATTTTAGCCAGTCGAACCGTTTCCCCCATAAAATCACTGATTCTTTTTTTGAGGAATGACTCTATCCAGCAAGAGAAGTGCCCTGCCATGGTAGAGGGATAAGCCCAACGACTGACATTTGTAAGATAATCAGGTAGCGTGCAACAGAGTTCTTGTGCGTACTGCTCAAGATATCGGCGAATCACCGCTGTCATTTGCTGAGTTTCTTGCAGAGAAACCAGTGCTTTGATGACAGTTACCCCCTGTTCGTGCAATGGGTTACTAGTGGCCCTCATAACTAACCTCTTCAGTTACAGAACGCTGTAAAGTGAGTAAATTGATTCCTGAGGAGACAACCTGGTTGGCTTGTAAGCATAAGCCGCTTTGTTTGAATAGGTGGTACCAAGCTGTGAGCGTACGCAACTGGCCACCGCTTTCTATCCACATATTTAAACCTAGTAGTCCACCCTGAGGAGTTTGCTCTTCTACTAGCGTTTCGAGCAGATAAATTTTTCCACCACACAATAGCGAACGCTCTGCATGTCGTAGAATGGTTAGCGTTTCTGAGTCTGGATAGTAATGTAAAAAGCGGGGTAGTAAGATAGCGTCAGCCGAAGCTGGCCAAGGTTGTAAGGGTGAGTGTGTCTGTGAAACGTAACGTGCTGCAAGGGATGAATGGATAGTTAAATTCTTAAAAATGTAAGCATCCCCTAATAACAGTGCTTGTAAGTGAGAATACTGCTGTAATAATTGATCTAAGAGTACTTTCGCGCTGCGACCTACTCCAATCACCCTATCGTGCTGATCCCAATCCAGAAATCCAGGAAGCGTCAAAAAATCATTTGCAGCATAACCATCAATCGCTCGATGATAGTCTGCCAGTTTTTCATCGGCTGCTGATGCTTTAAAAAGCCGAGGAACAGTAGGCTCATGATTCAGCAGAGACTGGTCTAGTGAATTCCAACAATGGTAACTTACATCCGACCACATCACCGCTGCTGCTGCCAAAAATTTCTCAGAAGCAGGAGATAATAGCTGACCTTTTTCTGTTAGTTGCCACCTATCTTCTTGATAGTAAATAATATCTAACTCCCACAATGCGCGCAATAGACACTCTAGACGATTCACTACCATGTTAGTTTGATGAGCGATTTCGGCAGTCGTAGCCGGTAGTCTTTCTAGCACCTGTAAACGGATAGCACTAGCTATGGTTTCCGTACGCCAAAAACCAACCATTTCCGCTGAGAGCTGCTGCCAGGGTTGCCTTTGTGGGGGGAGAATCGTAGCGGTGGATTTACCTTGAAGGTCAAGCGTAATGCAGGACCCGGTAAAGGTTTCAACCAATGCTACTCCATTATAGAAGGGCTCGACCTGTGCATAACGCTGGGCATAGAGTGCTCGACCCCGCCGATCAATATGGTAATATCCATGGCGATCTTTTGCCCTAGCAACCCCTTTGTGAAAAACATCCAATCCTAAAAACCAGTGGCCGTGAGTAAAATTACCTTGATAATTGATATGAGTGTGCAAACCCTGTTTATTGCATACAACCGCCATCCCCTCTTTAAAGTCACCAACATAAGCATACTCTTCGGAGTAGGACTTTTTTCCCTGACAGTTGATATGATAATAGCTTCCCTGTTTATTTTTAACGGTGCAATGCCCTTCTTGAAAATTACCACACCAGGAATAATGCTCTGTATAACAGGCAATACCACTAGGGTGGATGTGTAACCAACCTGTTTGACTGCTTACAGCGGCTAACCCTTCATAAAAACCAAAAGTTTCTATAAAGCGTGATGCATAAGCCGCCTGACCCTTTAGGTCAATGTGGAAAGCACCCGAAGCATCCTTCGCCGACGCTAAGCCCGGAGCATGGTATTTCATTACTCGTTCAAAACGGTGCGGATAGAGTGGCCGGTGTTCCAATAAATGGAAGGTTTCGCAAGGCGATAGGGTCGTTTGTTGCCAGAAGGTAGTATTCATAGAATTCTCGCAAAGAAACTTGCCGCAAGGGGATCCCAGCTATTGGGAATATGGGTAGTTATTTCCATGTTTTACAATAAATCTCCCGACTGCAGTCAAGGGTTATTTACTAAATAACTTGTTGTATAGAGATTTTTTCTTGATGTGGGATGACTATGGGTTTGCGCATATTACACTTTTGGCATACAGCATACTCTCGGTAATTTTTTTGCAGCCATTGGTACTGTTGACTCTGCCAAATATCGTCCAGCGTTTTACTCGTCAAGTACCCAAAATCCCCCAATTGCCGTCGTTCTTTATCTGGTGCGCAACAGGGGCTAAAACGACCATCGGTGGCAATCCACGCTTCTTTCCCAAGAAAAGGACAGCTCCCCCCTGGGATGAGATTTTGGTATGCGTGCTCATCTAGACAAGTGATGTTTTCTAGCTTGATCAATTGACCATTGGGTAATGGCTGAGATTTGGCGACCTGCTCTGCTTGAATAACTGCTTGATTCCAACGAAAAATGGCTTCAGGCGTTCGCCTCATCGATAATGATTTAATTTCTGCAAAGTGCGCCCATAGATGGTGACCTTTAATTCGATCAACCCCTAAATCAATGCCTAGCTGTACAATATCAGCTAATTGATGAACGTTAGTTTCTAGGAAGGTCAGCTGTAGTGTAACCTGACAGTAGTTCCCCCCTTCCCTGGCCACCTGGTTACGCCATGCAATAAATTTTTTAAGGTTATCTAATACCTTTTCCCAACGCGTTCCACGCATGATTTTTTCTTGGACCTCTTTACTAGCAGCGTTCCATGAAATCTTAACATCCGAGGTAATGGGAACAATTAGTTTGGCCCAAGCCTCTACCCCTTTTCCCGGAAAAGTCCCATTTGTCGTTAGATTGAGCTTAACGTGATATCGATGACATAGTGCAATAATCTCTTCGAAGTATTGATAGAGCAGTGGTTCACCCATGGTAGATGGGATAATTTCGCGCAAAGGCGTGCCTTGAGTCGCTGCTAGAACCTGTTCAATTAACTCAATTTTCATTCTTCTTCTTGGAATCCCGGCAGCAACACGATCTCGTTGCGTTCGACTGTAAGGTGAATGGTCCTCACACATGATACATCTTAAATTGCAATCATCCGGATTAGTATCAAAGGTAATACGCCAAGGGCCAGGTCGTTGATGCATAGTATGATTATCCTCCATCTTGATTTTTGATTAGAAGTTAATGCAGCAAACTGAAATAGATCCGCTCCATCTCAGCAAGGTGAGTTATTAGGTTAGGAATATTGCCATCCTGTGATTGCGCATAGCCGCGAGCTCCAAGCCTTTTGGCTAGAGCGGGTTCATCTAGCAAACGTTGCATCTGTTCAGCTAAGCTGTTCATATTACGATGTTCAAACAATAGGCCATTGACTTCGTGATGAACATACTCCGCCATCCCACCATAATTAGCAGTAATCACGGGCAACCGCACTTGCAATGCTTCATGAATCACCAGCGGTGAATTTTCTGCCCAGATGGAGGGAACCACAATGCAATCGACCAGGTTAAATACCGCAGTTACCAAATGTTGATTACTGTATTCAGGGAACCAGGTGATTCTAGATTGTACTTCTAGTGGCAAATCTGCAGAGATTGCCTTTAATCCGGCGGTATTTTGTGGGTGAGGTCGACCCCAAATGTGCAACTGACAAGTTCCTTCGAGTAAACCAAATGCCTGGATTAAATGTTGTATGCCTTTGGCAGGGATATGAGTTCCAATATAACCAAAGGTGAATGGCTGATTAGGAAGGCGTTGTCTATTAGTCAATCGCTGTAAATCGAAACCGTAATCCAAGTAAGTCACTTTATCGTCAGATAAAGAAAACGCTTCCATATAGCGCTTGTAAAGATAACGAGAGGGAGCAATAAAATGGTCAACCTGATTTACAACAAAACGGATATTATTCATACGTCTCTGAACCCAGTTCGTCCAATATGAAATATCAGTCGACTGTTCATCTACAACCCCTGAAAAACAACCTGCATAACAGCGAACGGCACATTTGCGATCTTCTTGGCCATCGCAGAGCGCCCAGGGCTCGGTTTTCTTTGGTGTATTGCGTTGAATAAATTGACCGCGTGGACACATCAGCCAATAATCATGCAGGGTATAAACAATAGGGAGACCTCTGTCAACAATACATGAGATGAAAGAGGTAGATAGATGGTTAAGATGGCCAATATGAACTACATCAGGACTTATTGTTTTAATAATATGACAAAATCGTTTGTCAACTTGTGGATGGTGGTAACGATACCGATATTTTTCACCCGGAATATTTACTATGTGTAAGGTAATGGTTTCTTGTTGTGGATCAGGAATCGTACGCCATGAAAAATCTTCAGCAAAGGGATTCTCCTCACGAGTGATTACATGGACTTCATGTCGCTCAGCTAACCCCTGACAGAGCATCTGACTGTACACCTCAGAACCTGCATTGTACCATGGCGGGTAACCATGAATAATTTTCAAGATGCGCATTTTTTACTAAGCTCCGCCGGCGGTTCCCTCTTGATTTAAGTCATCGAGCATTTTTGCTACGCCGGTAGCAATATCAATGGTAGGTCGCCATCCCAATACTGATCCTGCTAAGGCAGGATCTCCATAAAATTTAGCTACATCAAAACTTCTGGGAGGTGCCTCAATGAATGGTAGGTCGCTTTTATTTGTGCTGCAAACCAGCCTTGCTAATTCACCTAAACAGATAGGCTGACCCGTGGTCAAATGCATAGGAGGTAATACGTGTGCTCGTTCCAATTTTATTACAGTCCGTAGGATACCATCAACGACATCTAAGACGTGGGTAAAATCAAAAGTATGCTTTAATCCCTCGATTTTTAGCGGATCTCCTGAAACCACGGCTCTACAAAAAGCCGGCAACACGCGATCGGCGTGATCGTCAGTACTCCCGTAAACACTGGAAAACCGAAGAATGGCTGTCCTCAATCCGCGAGATTGATAAAATCGGACGAGTTTTTCTGCAATAACCTTGGTGTGCGCATAGGTGTTTAAAGGTTGTAACGGTGCTGTTTCCCGTACGGGAAACAGAGATTGCTGGCCGTATACCTCTCGGCTACTGGCATATATCAACCATGGCTTATACGGCGATGTATAAGCGAACTCTAATAGTTCGTGGGTTCCTAGTACATTAGTCCGCCAACAATGGGCAGGCTGTTGCTCACCCCAAATAACACGGGAAACAGCGGCTAAATGGATGATACCATTGCAACCATGATGTTTTTGAACAGTATCTATGGCAGTTACATCACCGTAATCACGGTGCTCGGATGACAGACGGTTATCTATTGCTCGGACTTTATAAGCCGCCTCATTTAACTTTTTGCAAAGCGTTTTACCAATCAACCCATTCGAACCTGTAACCAAAATAGTGGTCATCAGCCGAACTCCTATTTTGTAATTTTTGCCACCATTATTGATACAATTTCGGCCGTCTTTTTTGAACAAACCCAACAGCCCGCTAACACCCCGTACCTACTGGACGATTGCTTGACTTAATTATTATCACAATTTCTTAATAAAAGAAACCACATATTTAACCTCGTCTTCAAGTCAATGCATTTGAAAACATGAACGCCTCCTGATTGCCAAGATTTTTTAGCGAGTAATGATCAAAACTGGCACTGTTGAAAAAATAATATAAAGGTTTATTTAACTTATTATTTAGTGTATTTAGGAATTATTAATAATAGAAGTTCTGATTCACTAAACGAACCTCTCCTAGAGGATGACCGTAATACTAAAGAAAACCCTGGCCTCTACGGAGGGCTTTCATGACTTCGATCCCCTTGAGGGTGGGATAAGCAGTCTTCATGGACTAAATCCCAGAATGGGGTTGATAATTCGCTTTAACTTGCCATAGTCACCCTCAATGATATTTGATCTTCCCCTAATTTGATGGACACATCGAAGACAAACGAAGAGGATCAACTTTGTTAATTTTTGAGGTGAACAGATGGGTCAGGGTCAATTGAGAGTCTATGATAAAGAATTCAAGTTAAATGCAGTTAAATTATACCACTCCAGTGGTAGAGGTTATAAGCAAATCAGCAGTGAATTAGGGATCCCAACGAGCACTTTGGTACACTGGGTACATGATCATAAAAAGAATGGTCAAGAATCCTTTCCTGGTAAGGGTTACCTCAATCCATCAGAGGTAGAGTACGCTCAATTACGCAAGGAATTAGCGGTTACCCGAGAAGAGAGATATTTTTTAAAAAAGGCTTTGGGCATCTTCTCTGTAACTCGCAAATGAAGTATCGATTCATGCAAGCACATGCTCAAGAATTTAGCGTGGAGAGGATGCCAAAGGTTTTCAAGGTCTCTCGTAGTGGTTACTACCGTTTTGTCAGCGCGAAGCCATCGCAGCGGGCCCTAGATAACCAACAATTGCTCTCTAAGATTGCGGTTATTCATGAAGCTAGCCGACAAACCTATGGGAGTCCCCGCGTGCATGCCGAGCTACGAGCTGGTGGTGAAAAATGCTCACGTCACCGGGTTTGCAAATTAATGCGGGCAGCGGGGATTGTCGCTAAAATGCGCAAGCGGTTCAAAGTAACCACCCGTCGAAATCCTAAGGCGCTGGGAGCTCCTAATCTATTACAGCAAAACTTTACAGCAGAGAGCCCTAATCAGCGATGGGTCGCTGATTTCAGTTACGTTGCGACCCAGGAAGGCTG
>JARJDU010001384.1:0-13787 GCA_030264695.1 Lissagria laeviuscula
AATGATGAATTCATTATTGTCCTGCGCAATATTCAGCCCTGACATTTAAGTTATCACCAAGAGTACCTATAAACCCATCGGCATTATTGAGTAAACATAGACGACATTGTGACAAGCGTTGACAAGCGGAAATTGCCAATGTCTGCCGGCCAGTTACAGCTCAAATACGTCGCGTCGTCGCGTCGATCGAAAACGTTCCATTAGTCGGCAATGGGGGCAATGCCTGTTTCCATTTTTCCGCAATCGCCGCGCCCACCGGTATAACCAAAAGCGACGAAATAGACGAAAATAGATTTTCCACCGGGGGCGGTGCACCGGTTCCTTAGGGGCCGTTGACATCTTCGCGCTTGCCGCCAGCTGACTGACTATTCAACGCTTAGATATATAAATATAAAATCAATATCCGCATATATCCCAAGAGACTATTTTTGCACTTTGTACGAAATTAGATCATGCTCTACTAGTCTATTATGTCTAGTCTAATTTATCTCAAAAGTTCTATTTTAACAGAATACTGTGAACGTCACTAAAAAGATTAAAACTTCGTACATACTGTGTTTCTTAAAGATGTGTTGTTAAGTGATATTATAATTATAATGACCCCAGCGTCTAGATCAGGCTTGTCCAAACTACGGCCGAGAGTTTTTTTAAATTACATTTGGCCTACCGCTATCAGTGGCACTTTAAAGGGCTCATTTACCTCTAAACTGGTATAGGCCTTGACTTGATTTCGAATCGAAAATATTAAAAAATTTATTTAAAAAATCTCGAAAAACGTACTTTAACTTTAGCGGTTTATATGTCGAGTTGAAGGCAAAAATCGCAAATTCGGCCACGTTAGGGATATATATAATGTATCGCTTAATAATGTACTTTTCGAATTTTGAAAAAAAATATATCAAATACCTGCCGTTATCAGTCACAACCCAAAAGAAAATTTTTGTCCCACTTACCCAGGCCATAGTCATCGAAATCCAACCTCAGCGTTTCCTTGCTGCCGGTTCAACCCGGACCCCCAGAAAAAACTGTTCGTCGGGTAAATGAGCTTTTCAAAAAAAGTTGGTTCCCCGATGGAATATTTTCTTCCAGCACTTCCCCAGAAACAGTTCACAGCGCCAACCAAAATTCAAACGAAAGCCAGCGGAATTCTTTCAGCTAGCAACTCTGTCCCAGAAAAATAATGAATATACAAGTCCTTCGCAGTCTATCTACAGCCGCCTCCTAATGACCCAACAGTAAACAAATTACTTCTCTTAACACCTGGGGCGAACCGCCCTCCTCTAAGCCCGTCTCTGATCGCTATTAATATCAACAAACCTAATCACAGACTAGATTAACTGAAAACGGTATCGAAAATTAATCAAACACAGTACATTTTCAAAATTCATATTTTGAATGATATTTTTCCCAAAACAGAAAGAATTTTGAGTAAAATTTTGGCCCAGGTCTAAATATTTTTGACACACCTGGTCTAGATAGCTATCAATGTCATGCGTATTACCACAAATATGCTCGTATCATACCCATCCGTTATATTATTCTATTATTATCCTAGTAATTGCACATAGCTACAAGTATCACATGTTATTATCTATTATTCAATAGAACTGATGGCGGCGACCACCGCCGCGCGCGACAACATTGATACTGCATGCAGTCACAGTAATTTATTAGCGCTCGTCGCCAGTCCAATTGCAAATGTACCTGCATTTCGCAAATAATAATTAATATTCCAAGCTCGCAACGACCCACTCGCCATTTGTTGTTTGTTTACATGCACACCGCCCCCGCAGTAATCTATATATAACCTGTAATATCCCAGCTACTCTACTAAACATTATCCAGCAATAATTAATGTGCAATTGTCCTATTATCGTATAATATCGCAGTTCAACTCATCCGTCAGGACTACTCTCATATGATTTTAAACAATTTTCACCTATTTCAAGCAAGCAAAACTGCAGACTCCACGCATATGATTAGTTACAAAGTGCAGACAAATCTCACATAATTCATCATCGTTTTTATGGCGTTTCTCAGCGCCTTCAATTAATTAAAATTAATGCGTTTTATTGCGCAATTACTTTATAAATAGTCGCATATAACGCTTAGTCTCGTTTACCGCCTGAGAATACCCCGGTCTATCCAACTGTATGGAAACTTTCCACTTTTCGGGAACGGGCGTGGGGGCGATGCTTTTATAACGCAACGTGAACAGATTCAGGAACGCTTTAAGCGCATCTTCATTAATTACGTAAAGATACAGGTGCTGTCCGTATTCAACATCATAACTAGGTTCGTTCACGAAGTACGTTCGGATATCTTGTACGCGGTTTAATTATCAAACGCTTTAAATTTAAAGCTAATAAATTGAAGTTGTGGTTGTATGTAGTAATTATTTTGTTTTAAGTAATCAATAATCAATAGAAGTGTTGCATATGCAGTTGGTCTTTTGCTCTTTAATCTTCTAATTCATTCAAAGCTTGGCTTTACAGTCCTGTGCGGGTGCTGGCCTTCTAATCCTCTTTCATTCTTTGCGGTCCAGGATAACCTTTGTTCACGTCCAGTTATTCAGCTTCTTTCTATCAGTAGTCTTCCCAGCGCAGTTTTGACCTTCCTGGTCTTCTGCGCCCTCCTGGTTGAACCTTGAATTTTTTTTTGTTGTTGAGATCTCTGCTTCCCTGCGAACCACATTTCCGGCCCACCGTAGCCTTGATTTTAAAGACCATGTCAGCGTCTTCCGGCTGTTGGTAGAGTTCATGGATGTACCGACGTCTCCACAGACCATCTTCCTGAACCGGGCCAAAAGCCCTGCAACGTATTTTTCTCTGAAATGCCCCCAGCAACAACCCAACATGTTTGAGCATGGCCCACATCAATGGGAAAGCCCTAGGCCAGAAATTTCTTTGGGCACTTATAAACTCCCTTTACTATTACAACAAAATATCTGAGAATGTTACAAGTTTTCTACGAGCCCCCAGGCTAGAGCCTTTGCAAGCCCTTTTCCTCTCCTTGTGGCGGGCATAGTTTAGGGAGAACATCTATTTACGCTGACTATTGTTCGTCTGATTTCTTGATTATTGTTGTTTCACTTTGTATAACATCCAATTAAATAATCCCCTAGAAGATCTTCAAGTTTTCTACAAGACTTTTATACTAAAAGTTGCTCTGTGTTACATTCTTGCCTCGTGTTAATTGTACTTGACTATTCTCTCTTGTGTTCTGTAAACATTTGCCTATCGTAAAACGCATTAGCAGAAACTCGCAATGAAAGAACACTACAGTCATTATCGCACGAACCGATACGATGTAAACAAGGTGAAAATGAGGTGTTTCACACATTTGAGCACGGATAGAAAGAATTATTAGAATGTTTATAGAAGCCATTTCTAAAGTAGATGCAAAATCAAAATGACTATGACTATGTCCTTCTGGTATAATACGATCACTTTTTTCATTGTTTTTCCTCTTCCTTTTTTGCAGTTCATTCTCAATTCAACAACTAAGAAAGGAAAACCTTCGAGATTCATACACAACGACTTTTTTTTTGATCTTTTAATCTTTAATGATTTTTTTTTAAAGGATTAAGAAAGAAATTGTACTTCTCTTGCATATAATCCTAATGATTTACTAAATAAAAACTGTAAAAAGTGTTTTTAATGATAAGTGTTATTGTTCTTAATAATGAACAAAAGATATAAGTACTATATATCATAATTAATTGCCTATGTTGGTATAGATACCCTTAGAAGAGAATTGAGGTTAACTACTTGAACTTGTTAAGACCGAGAAGATGCTCAATGAAGAGTGAATAGTCTAGTGCTCTTCTATTGTTGGGTAAACATGTCAAGATGGCGCTTCAACTAGAAATATTTAAAGTGGGAAAACTACTTGATCTAGGTCAAAACAACACGCGCAATTTGCCTGTTTTCCAAAATGTACTACCCGCACGATTTGATATGACCACTTGAAGCACATTTTTAGGCAGCAAAATGACTATATACTTCAAATTGCCGCAATTTTGATATTTTTAGAATTTCTAAGAAAATCGTATGCTACAAGGTCAGGAATTCAATTTTGTTCTCGTTTTTACAAGTCTAGTTGTTCTACGATGTACCAGTTTTTCACAAACCATGCAGTCAGCGAGAGGCCGCCCACGGATGCAGCTGCCAAGACCGATCAAAAATGTAATATATTAACGACAAAAATGTATCTAGGAAGTAAAAATGTTACAATACAACATACAAAAAAGTCGAAGTGTTTGCCTTATTTCTAATATCCAAACAAGTTAATAAAAATAGCTCGTTTTTTGAGCTTCAGGGTCAAGAACGTAGCGAACATAATTGGCCCTGAGAGTACGACTCCATTTTGGTGCCCCTTTACCGTATCATTTTTTTCAAAAACATCTCTTGAACACAGTTTGGCGCACCATTGAAAGTGGCGCCTGGGGCATGATAGCCCCCTAGCCCACCTCGACCTACGCCATTGTCCAGGGTTTAGTCCCACAAAAGTTTGTTAGCTGCAATGATTTTGATTTACACTACTTTATAAATTTATTTATACAAAAGTCTGCCTCGCATAGTGGAGTTGACCAATGCGCAGGAAATCTGCATGAGATTTTCTATTCCGTCTCAAAACGCCAAAAATTATACTGAAACCTTGTATAATCAGACACTTGCTTCAATCGTCCTATATTTTGAAGCTGTATTTTCCTAACTTATAATGAACTTATGCATGCATGGTTAAACAATTATCTCTAACGATTTCTTGCTCTAATTTTGCAGAAGAATGATAATGTGGCGCAGCGTACGGAAGCGACTCGTCGGCGTCAGCTAGCAGCGACCAGCTCGCCGCCACCAGACACCGCGGGGCGACCCAATCATGACGCTCGCTAATGAAGAATGAAGAAACAAAACGTTCGCACGCTATCGCTCATCGTGTGCACATTCACTTATTTGCTAGTAGGGGCGGCGGTGTTCGACGCGCTCGAGTCCAACACCGAGAGACAACGCAAGGACGTTTTACAATGTAAACATCAGTAATCATCTATTCTACAAATCGTATCAATATTATATTTTATCTATCTAAAACTTCAGATATCGAAAAGATCGTACGCAAGAAATACAACATCACCGAAACCGACTTCAAGGTAATGGAGACGGTGGTCCTAAAATGGGAGCCCCATCGCGCCGGCAATCAGTGGAAGTTCACAGGGGCGATTTATTATGCGACGACAGTGCTCACAACTATTGGTTATGGTCACTCCACGCCGAGTACCATAGCCGGAAAACTCTTCACCATGTGCTATGCAATGATCGGCATTCCACTCGGATTGGTCATGTTCCAGAGTATTGGCGAACGAGTCAATCGTCTCAGCAGTGTAATCATCAGATCGATCAAATCATCATTCAACTGCCGCAAGACCACAGCCTCCGAACTAGACCTCATTTGCGTTGTGACAACACTCAGTTCATTGACCATCGCTGGTGGTGCTGCCGCCTTCTCTCGATACGAGGGTTGGAGTTACTTCGACTCGGTCTACTATTGCTTTATCACGCTGACCACCATCGGTTTCGGGGATATGGTAACTATAGAAATACTTGTTATACATATAGGATTATGGATATAGTCTAGACGATTTGAATTTTAGGTCGCATTGCAAAAGGATCTGGCGTTGAGTGAAAAGCCCGAATACGTCATGTTCGCACTCATCTTCATTCTCTTCGGATTAGCCATCGTCGCCGCATCGCTCAATCTTCTCGTCCTGCGCTTTGTTACCATGAACACAGAAGACGAACGAAGGGACGAAGCACAAGCAATGCAGGTACTGATCCGTGAATATAATTACATACTGGAGAATAAACAGCAACAATAGTTGATGAATTAGTCATTTCTGTATGGATGAGTGAATTAATTGTACTCTGTTGATATTGTAGGCCCTAGCTGGTGCCGTCCGATTGGAAGGCGATGTCATCACGGCGAACGGTTCCATTCTCAGTGGGCATGTCGGCCATCATTGTACTGAAACGACTTCTCTCGATCCTGATGATACCTCAGTGTGTTCTTGTCCATGCGGATGTTTTACAACAAACAGTAGACAAAGGTTATTTATATTTCTGATGTCATTATTATCTTTACTGTTTAGTTAAATCTATGTGCCCGCTTAACGTACTTCAACTGTACCTCAGAAAAATATCCATACAAAAGATTCACTCGCCACCCGCAAACATGGCGGTGTTCGCCACAAAAGACTTGTTCGCACTTAGTATAGTATTTAGCCGAGTGGCGAAAAGTTTAATAACTTACTTGCCAAAACTACAAAATGTTATTTAATTCTCAATTGATTTCATCCTATTTTTCTGGCGAGTAAGATGAGTTGCTACTCGCTCAGCAACTAACTACTCGCCACTTGACTTAATACTATCCCAAGTGCGAACAAGGTTGAAGCCAATGACAGTGCCCAGTCACAGCTTGCTTGTGTCGCCGCTAGGGTAATAAATCTGCTGCATTAAAACCAATCATACAAATTCATATTTGTCGTCAGTAACAACCTGGAAAGATGGCTACAGGTCACGAGTCACGGTCAAAGGTGCCGACACGAAGTGAATCTTCTGTATCGATATTATTCTGTTGCTGAACCTCAACATAACCTTTCTTCAGAACTTTCTCACAACTTATGTTATGTGCGTTTATTTTTAGGTTTGCAGTGAGAAGATCTTCAACGCAAGCGCGCCATCTACTGCCAGTGTTACCAATGCATGAATTGCATTTACCGCAAGGACATTTGCTGCCCCCACCGGCAATATACCAGAACCATCGCGCCTCCATATGACCATCTTGCGTATTCAGCAGACGGTCCTCGTCTAAGTAATTTATTTATTAAACGATCCGAGTGCAATTGTAGCTAATCGACAAAATTGATTTGTGATAATACAACACCTCGAACGATGATTATCATAATCATAATATAATTATGCTGACTAATTACCATACATATATAACACATACACGATCGAAATCGATGCACCGACTAAACTAATTTTTAACGAACGGGTAAAACTAGTTTAAAAAAAAAACATGTGCATACATAAGCAAACTCTTGAACGGGTAGAATTATTATTATTATTATTCATCGGTAGATAAATAAAATTCAATTAAATATATAACATATTACATGCGGATAAATAAATATAAATAAAACGAAGTAACTTGCCACGGATTAAAAATTGAATTATAAATTGAATGATTGAAAGTTTTATCGATATGGAGGTGTACCACTGATGGGAAATGATATTTTTCAAATATGCCATTAATATTTGTGTCAAAGGTTAACTTGCTTTGCCAAATTTTGTATTTTGCTGCTGCTGTATTGAACGCATTTATATTACTATTATACCCACGAGAAAACTATTTAAAAAAAAAGAAAAGAAAAGAGAAACAAAAATTAAAAATATTTACATTTAATATCAATGGGAACAAAATAATTGCTACATCGATATGATGGGCAAAACTGTTAGTTTGTAAACAATATTATTACTAAAATACACTCTTCTAAAAGAAAACTAAACAACAAACAAACAAAAAACTAACTACGAAAATCACAATCCAAGTATAAAAAATGCAACTGATAACTGCTATTTAATCTAATTATAAGCTTGAAATCTTCCTAGCTAACAAGAATTATAACTTTTAATCGATAATTACATTTTAATCATTTGCCACGTTTTGGAATTGCATTAATATTGAAATAACATATTATCTTGTATGCTAAAAAAAGTCCAATGAACGAATGTGACAGAATTAGTAAGCTAATGATAAGTTCACACAGTAAATAGTGCCTTCCAACTTATTCGGAAGGTGTTAAATCTAGTTACAATACTTTTCCGCACGCATTTAGAACGCCGCCCTCTGTTCTAATTCCCGCTCTATCAATTGACACAGTCTTTTGGCGTCCTCCGTAAACCTCCCCGCCCTCGGCACGTAACTGGTTGCAAACCCAGCTCAACCTTCCTTCTCATTCAGAAATTTTGAAACGCGCGAGTAATGCAAGATCATAGTAGCCGACTCCTGGTCTTCTTCATTTGAGCACAGATGCGAGTGAGCAGTGACCATTTACCTCCAAACTGGTATAGGAAACTCCATGTTGGCGCCGTGACTGATTGTGATCACACTAATTGAGCTTTTTCTAATTTCTTTTCGCGTAATTTTATAGCTGCTAAAACTATGCCCCTATTGTTTTACTTTTTCAAATTTCAAATCGAAAATATTTTTAAATTAATTTAGAAAATTTCAAAAAATGGTTCTTTAACTTCAGCGGCTTATATATCGATTTAAAGGCAAATTCGGCCGCGTTACGGGCGTATATTATTTATCTCCTAATAATGTTGTTTTCGAATTTTGTAAAAATATCAAATACCACGGTTGTAATCAGTCCCTAGTCATCGAAATCCAACCTTGTATTGCTCTCCTTTATTTAAAACATGCGCGACAATACGCATTCGACCTCACCCGGACCCCCCTGAGAAACAGTTCGTCGGATAAATGAGCCTCTTAACATATAATTAGGTGCTTTCCAGAATTGGTAGACCAAGCCTATTCGAAAGAATCTATCAATGGTATACTTAGAATCAACCACAACGCCCAAAAAGAATGTTGCCAGATTTAAATCAGTTCTGAGTTGAATGACTAGCTGTGTAAACTTATCAAAAGATTGTCATCTGACTTGCATGTTTTGTCATAATCGCTCAATGGCGTCGTTTCGCTGCTCTATTACTTGAATTCGATTTAAGTAATTGATTGATTAATTTAATAAAAAGGACTGAAGGGTGCTTCCGAACTTATTTAAACAATTATACGACTATGACTAAGATATATACATACATGTTTTCCATTAATTAATTAATTAATTAACAAACTATGAAGACGTCTCAAGAAAATGCGTCAATAAAATACGAACATAACAGAGAAACGTCTCCGAATGAACTCATCGACTTGATTTCCAATTCAATTACATCGGCACTTTGCATTTACGATGATTGTCACAATGATAGAAAATGTCTAAAAACAACGATTGTCGAAGATTTTTATTTTGTATTTACTTGTCATTGCAGATTTTATTTTAAGATGTTAATTGAGTATTTGTCAGGTTGTGAAATTTTTACTTTATTTTTTTTTGGTAATAGCAATATAATTGTATAATCAACTCACAATTTGCACACCAGAATTAAAATTTAGTTTTCAACAATAACAACAATGTACAGTTCAAAATGTGTTAGAACTAGCGCATACAGAAATTCAAATTAATCTCAAATTGTTATAAATAATACAAGTAATATTAGTGTTAAGCAAGAATGATGGCAACCTAGTATCACAATTCACAGTTCATATAGTTAGATCACTTAGTTCATTTCACATGTAACCAATGAGAATCAACATGCTCGCGCAGATTTTCTGCGCGGAATTCGTAGTAAAAGCTGTTTTATGTATAGGCAACTTATAGTGCATACGCTGGAAGGAATCGTTGCCAATATGTTCAGCAACTGTTTCATTACTTAAAATACTGAGTAAACGAATAACTTTTGAATTAATGACTGCTTCCAAGGTGACAGAAATCACCTAACATAACATTTGTTTTCAATGTATATAAGATTATGTCAAAAAAAGATTCAATCGCTCTTATTTTAAGCATAGTAAGAATTGTTTGGTTGGGGGGGGGAGGAGCAAATGAGTACAAGTGTGGGTTTTACTTTGCACTATCGCCAGGACTGGTCATTGGGCATCTTTCAGCAATTGATCCCTTAGCTCGCCCGGCAAGGTAAGAGGAAGCAGAATTTCCTCGATCACTTTGCTCGGGTGCTTTCGAACATAGAGCAGATAGCTTCGTAGCAGATTTTAGAACGCTAAAAAGGCTTCCAATTCCGCGAAATTAATTTTAGAAAGCACCTGTGGCAAAGCGAGGGGTGAGCAAAATGGTCAGCAAACTGTGCTCAAGATATGATTTTGAAAAAAATGTTTACAGTAAGGGGGCGCCAAAAAGGTATCGTACCACAGGCGTCCATTATGTTTGCTAAATGCCTGGAAAGCTCTAAATTATACTGGCAGTTCACATGAGCAACGCGCAGGAAATTTGCGCAAGTAATCTAACTGTATGAACTGTACTACTACATAATGTGAAATGTCTTTCCTGATAGTCGATCACCTATATTCAATAATACACCAAATGTTGTATTTTGACAGTTGAGAGTTTCATAATGTCACTTTTAATATTATTTCTTATCAAATAACGTGTCTGCTATATTCTTGCTTTTGTACATACAATCATATTTATATGTAACACAAATATTTATAATTATTGTTGTGATTGTCGATTTAGATTTAAGTCGGAAATTCAGATGGCGTGGATCAGCAGTGAGATATTACTTCATCATCCTATAAATTCCTATAAATGGTAAACTGATTACAATTTTATCACCAATTCCAGTCCATTTTGATTTCTTCCAAAATATATATTCTGCATGTTTACATTGTTTTAAAAGTTAATTTTAATGTATTTTATAATTATCAGAATGATCTTGTATTATTACGAAATATGATGTACTTAGGGATAGAGACATTTTGTACATAATCAGAACAGTTTTGATGTAAATAATTAACATTCCCGAGAAAACGAGACAAGTGAAACTATTATTATAATTAATAAATTGTAATATGATTATGTGATTATTGAGTGAATATATAATTCAATGCGTACGGATTATTACGACATTGTTCAAACGTGTCGCAAAACAAACATAACAAAGTGAAAAGTAAAAGTGAAATAATAAATAAAATATTTAGTAGTTATACATATAAAATTATCTGTGGATTTCCTTATTACCCCGTTTTGGTATGAATTATTTGTTGGCAGATATATTGTTTGTGTGGGAATTGTGACCAACTCAAATGTTATAAAAGTAGAGAGGAACCAGGGCCAAACTGATACGAAATTTGAGATTTGCACAGAAATCTATGAAGCGCTGGCCTGGCATGCGCACCGCTCTCCAGCTCAGAATGTCCCTAAGTCGATAAGATTCTGCATAGTAGAAATTGTTTGGTTAAGGGGGCAAATAAGTACAAGTATGGGTTTTACTTAGCACTATCGCCAGGACTGGCCATAACGGCCAAACTGATACGAAATTTGAGATTTGCACAGACATCTATGAAGTGCGGGCCTGGCATGCGCACCGCTCTACAGCTCAGAATGTCCCTAAGTCGATAAGATTCTGCATAGTATGTTCATTAAACTGTCGTAAACAAATAAAGTTGAGATGATCACTTGTGATCACTTGTAACATTATTTAATAAAAATTAGTCGGAATTGAATAGAAGTTTCAGATTATCACAGAAAAAATTATCATTCTATTTATACATTGTTCAATTATTCTTATCATCTAATAAATGACTATATTTATCTAAATTTCTATAATACTTCTACGAACAATCTTGATAATATATTTTTTAAGCATCATTTCCGTTTGATACATACAGTCCATTCTGCTTAATTAGAAAATTGGTTAATCGGGATAGCTATTAAAGAAAGTAAAAACCACAAATTTAATTCACCTCTTTGGGACAATCCCAGAGGTGTAGTGCCAAATAAAATAGTGCCGGATACAAATTTTTTTGTTAGTTTATTCACGGACTGATTTTTGGTATCTTTGACATTTTTAAAATCGTCAATCTTCTTTTTAGGTCTCACCGGCACTGGAACCGAGATTACATCAGAAAAGATTTTTATATACCGCGCATAACACACTAGAAGGAAATAATTTTTTTTTTATAAAAACAAGTTATTTCTGGGCGCCGCCCTGCCTCAAAAAGTAGTGCCGGGGCGACGCCCTAGCCCGCCCTGGCACCACCACCTCACTGAAAATACCGTTGAATCAAAACAATATCGTGAGATGCTAAAATAATGCAAATGGTGCCTGCCGGGTCTAGCTGGCAAGATGGACAGCGCCTCTGGCACGATCCCTGCAAAGATTCTTTATTGTCTTGGCTTGTAATTAATTTTTAACATTTCACACGCAGACATGATAGAACAAGTAAGCACGTTTCAGTACCTCTGAATAGTTCTCGAAGCTTGCGGAGAAGAAGACTCTGAGATCAGCAACAAAACAATGACAGCAAATTGGGCTTATTTCGCCGTTCAGAAGAGTCTTTTATAGTTTTATGGTAAACTGCTGGAAAAACGAATCTCGGAAGAGGTGGGAAGACCAGATAGAAGATGCACGAAGTAAAGTTTTGTTCACGCTGGACAATAACATTAACCGTGCAATATGATGCTAATAAGAAATTATGGAAATGTACAAATTCTGGTAATAATTGTCATTGCTAAACAGTTTTTCAAATATTAAATTATTGGGTGTTATGAGAAAATATGATAATATTATTGTATTGAGTGATATTAGTGTTTATTACCATTTTCCTGCTGTTTACAACGCGGACGGACCGCAAACTAATGGATTGCAGTTCTAGAAAATGTACTAAATCCTTCATGTGAAAAAGATATGAATGAGAAGACGCATACTTTAATTAATTATTTGGTATCATAAAGCAACACGAGAACAATAATCTCTAGAAGAAATTATGTGCACAAACTTACTTTTTGATATGCTGCCAGCTGATGTTACGTTCTGTGACAGAAAGTGATACGACAGGTGGTTGAAAACTATGTTATAAATAAATAGACATCACTTAGTAACCGAAGCACCAAACTAATCGAGTCCAGTATCAGTAGAAACTCAATTTAATCAATTTTCCAATGATATAAAACAATATAATAACAATCATCTATTTAAGAAATTATCTGCACAAGCTGTTTGCTATGTTTCCAGCTGATGCCGAGAGTATGCGATACGGCAGCTCACTGTAAATTCTGTTACAAACTTGTTCGTTACATATTAACCAAAGCACCAAACTAATCGACTCTGATATCAAAAGAAGCTGAATTTAATCTAGTTTTTATTAATATATGGTAACACTAATAATTATCTTACGTTACTGATCATTCTTCACAATTCACTTCACATTTACAACCTCTCTGTAACTCTGCAAAGCGCAGAGCGAACAGAGCCTTATAATATTACCTGATATTTGTTAAAAAGTAAACAGTCATTATCACCAGTTCAATATGCATCACAGAAGTCTGTATTTTATTAATTTTTAAAGTTTCCAAGTTGAAGAACAAGCCGACGAGAAGTGTTATAAAGTGTTATAAAGTAATTCTTTGCACATCCGCTTGGGCAGCTCTTTCCGGGCAGTAAATTGCACGCTCTGGTAGTGATTACAAATTTCATAATCACACAGCGTAAACCATCGTACAGCAATAAAGTCTTAAGACAACCTTTTGAGCTGCCCTGCCCGACAACAATTTCTATTAACCCTCAGCAACAGTGATGTGATATACGGAGCAAGTAGAAGAATAAGTAGAATAGTACCAAAGGTGTGTGCAGCTCAGCAACATTGCCCGGCAGCGCGTGTTCAAGCAAGTCAGCTGAGCCAAAGACTGAACGTACTGCGGCTCGCAGGTTGACGAGATCTAAGCAAAATTGGTGTAGGACATTGAAACATTACCAAGATAATGCTTAATAAATATGATGTTAATTTAATAAGAATATTGCAAAAGATTCAAGACTTTAATTTGGATATCCGATTCTAAATTTGCAAATTAGTAAAATTACTAAGCATCATTATAAGCCAATGTAAGACACAAAACTTGAAGGAAATTATTGGTTTTGTGAGAAAAGATG
>JARJDU010001392.1:0-11415 GCA_030264695.1 Lissagria laeviuscula
AACTGAAGGCTCTAGGCTAAGGCTCAAGTTTTAAGGCTCAAAGCTCAAGACTCAAACCCTAAGGCTTAAAACTTAAGGCTTAAAACTGTAGGCTTAAAGCTTGAAGCTTAAGGCTGAAGGATCAAGGCTCAAAGCTTAGAACTTACGGTTTAAGGCTTAACGATTAAGGCTCAAGGCTTAACACTCAAGACTCATGAATTAAGACTTAAAACTTGAAGAATTAAAGCTCAAGGATTAACGCTTTAGGTTCAAAGCTTAGGGCTTAAGACTTTAGGCTCAAAACTTAAAACTTATGGCTCAAAACTTAAAACTTATGGCTCAAGGATCAAGGCTTAAAGCTTAAGGCTTAAGGTTCAAGGCTTAACGATTCAGGCTCAATGCTTAAGATTTAAGGGTTAACGATTAAGACTTAAGGCCCAAGACTCAAGGCTCAAGGCTTAAAGCTCAAGACTCAATTCTTAAGTAATAATCATTAGTATTATTTGTTATTTTTTAGCTTAATTATCAACTAAAACGAAATCAACAAATAAATAACAAAAATAGATTGTCAACACAAACATAAATGAATTAGGGTAAAGCGAATGAGCTTGACGAAATGTGCCAACTTATATTTCTAACTGGCTGATGTGATTTCGTTTAGCTTCAGTTGCAACTGCCAAGTTAGGTTCGCTGGTTGTTGCTATTACATTATTTCATTATTTTTGTATATAACGTCCGGTTCATCCTCGTCCTTGTTGGTCTTGTGTTAGCGGGTTGGCGAAGCACAATAAATCACAATAACTACATTTATATTACTTATATCCGTCTTGACTAATGATACTTTAACGTTGAACGCGCACGTTCAGACCTAACTGGAATAACCGGAAGTGGAATGTAACTGTAATAGAATAAGAAATAAAATATATACAACAACGAACAACAAAAAAAAACAACTGCCATGCAAGCGAAATATATGTATACATAAAAAATGAATAAAAATAAAAATAAACGAAAACTGCTATTGCTGTTGCTGTTGCTCTTGCTATAACTTTGATTGAAAAAAAAATCGGAGAAAAGAGAAAGAAAATCCGAGGGAAATGAATACGCAATGTTCACTAGGATAATGTTAGGAAATCAGGATACAAGCAGCCACCGGCTGGTCTAACAGGAAAAAATGAGGAAGGGATCATTGCACAAGCAAAAAGTTAATATAAAAAAGAAAGAAACAGGGAAATATCCCGGATGAATGTAGGAATAATAGAAATCAAGAGTAATAGAGTTTGTAGATCTGTTAGCATACATATGTTGCCAGATTTAATTTTGTTTTATTGTATTGAAAAATAAATATAATTTTTGCAGGGCACACTGTATGTAAGAATAGGATTACCAAAAATAAATGCAAGACAATGACTACTTATTTACCAAATAACATAACCTTTATTCTTAGATGGTTATTTCACATTTTATCAGCTTTATTATTATTCTCGTTTGTTGTTATTACTGACTGGATATACATGCCTTGACTTTTGCTCTTTCTTGCTTTTCTCGTTATATTTTCATTATTTAGAGCATATTTATGTAAATTACTTTTTTATTCAAATTATTATTTTTGTCTTTTTCTTTAAATAAATTTTCATTTATAAGAACAAAAAATTGTTCGTACAAAGATCGTGTAAAATGGAAAATTTTGACATCTTTAAATATAGGCAATTTGATCAGATCAGCATTATCATTCTAACTTCTGCTTTCCCCTCAATTCTATCGAATCTAATGCTCGAGGAAAGGAAAACTTTTAATTAAAATCACTCGAAATCCTCCAACCTTCAACCTCGCACTAGCAAGCACACCATACGCTTCCGGTGCGTCGTAAAATTGCCTCCGGAATGATATCAAACGTAACATAGACGCCACTTATTACTACTTTCAAACTACGTTGGCAACACTGTATGAATTACTAGGTTACCTTAGGCATTCCACTAAACATACATTTATCTTCTATAACTCTAGTTTCTGCAATCAACTTCGTAAAATCTTCTAAATTTATATAAATTTAAGATAAATTTTGCAATATATTAAGATGTCTGTATTAAAGACCATAAAAAACAGTGTTTTTGATCGAAGTTGAAACTAGAACTAGTAACTAAGATTGATTGGTTAATTAACAAAAACGAAACAATGCGCAATGTCCGCCGATGCGCGCGGAATAATTAACCGCAAACAGCGAATATCTGCTACTGCCATGAGACCACACCCACTGGACCGATATGGAATTAATTAAAGATTTAATCGACAAGCGACGTAGAAGTACAGAGGTACGTTACATTGACTTGCAAATGAAATCACTGTGTGTAATGTTGAACTAAAAAACCAGCAACAGCAGCTAACGCAACACAATTTTGTAAAAAAATCTAAAAACAATTGTCATTTTTTACTTACAAAGCAAAAATTTTACACTTTACAAAAGTTTTATTTGTTTTTATATCAAATAGTTATACATTATCTATTCAGCAATAGATGGCGCTGGAGTACCTACCAATCGCTATGTGCATGGTTGCCAATTGTCTGTTTACATTCCTCTCTATCTCTCTTTGCAATTAGCTTTTTAAGTTTAATCCGCATGAATTTCTCATTTCAATATTTCAGGTATATAACTAGATGTCAATTTTCCAGTATTACGAAATGTCAACTATCAGCTATCACAAGATTATTAATTCATTTGTTCGTTTGACAATTCCATTTCGAATTGGATTGGCCGTCCCCGAAGGTAATAACTTAATCATGCGTGGTTATTTTAACAGTGTAATGGGTTAATGAAAATCGAACGGTAATTTGTCGATCTCGCATGTAATTGCTTGCAATCGCAATTCCGACGAACGCGCCTTGCTGTTGAACGCAATTTGTGTGTCTAATGAGGTGCGAATCAATCTGTAGTAAAAAGCATTCCCACTCTCTCTCGATTTTCCGATGAGGAGAAAAGTTTAATTAAAATTAATTACCGCTTGCGTACATGTATTTCATGAGTGTTTGTGCAAATGCATGCAAATTTGCAACTTTTGCATTCACATATATATCTTTCAGTATACAAATTAAAACTAGTGTGCTATTTAATTTACGCCTATTGAATTTATTTGCAGTTTAGTAAATAAATTGTTAACTAAATTAAATAAAATTCAAAATGTAGCGCTGCTAAAGCACGCTTGCGTATAAAAATGGGCGTGGTCATATCACCCCACAAAAATTTATATAAAAAGGGGAGATGAACGTCACTGAATGTCAGTCGTTATAAGTACTTCACAACAATGTAAATTCAGGATTTCATTTGTATTTTATGTACAACCACGAAGACCACTAATGACATTTTAAATCACTACGCACGCATTCGTAATTAGAGATTTGTATGATGGCCCGCAGGACCAAATGATAATCGGCACGTCGAGCATCAACATCCGTCACACAATCGCGCGTCGTTCATCATTGCCATCTGTCGACTACTAGCGATCGTAAACGAAACATGACGAATACTTTGCATTTGTGTAATTAGTCTATGCGGTTGCAATACTCATCAGTCATAACTTAAATATTCCATTACTTGAGAAGATTAAAATACAGTGTGCTTGTATTGAAAAATTACAATTAATATTTTTCTCTTCTAAAACCAAAGCCACACACATTCCTTAGCTTAAGAGAATGTAAAGGATGATAACAGATTATGTAATAAGTTAAGTTATTTACTGCTGTGAGTTGTTGAGTTGCTATTACCTTTGTTCTTGGTAATACCGTAAACCCAGTTTTATGTTCACCAAACTCACCTGAAACCAACAGAATTTGTAATTAATTTTTGTGCAAGTAATAAATTTATTATTATTATAATTTTTGTTGAAAGTAAAGGAATCTATTTTTAAATGTATAAGTTGTCAGTAGTGAAATGTAGGCAACTCAATGTGCAACGAACGTGCAAGTCATTCAACGCCAGCGCCAATTGCAATCGACGCAGACGTTCAGTTACTCACTCATTCGAAGAGCTTGGCTCATAGCCTGCACGCACATAGCTCTGTACATTCATGCTAAGAATACTAATGTCTTCCTTCTTTGCACTGCTCGTCTCTAAAGGCCTCAGCTCGTGATATCAAAGTAACGCAGCTGTGCATCTCTCGCGGTTTATTGCCCCTCTGTGCGCACTCAACGTCTCAATAAAAGCGTGAGCTCGATCTCGAGGGGCGTGGTTTAGAAAAACCGCTAGTTCTCTATATAAGGGGGAGACTAGATTTCGGAGCTCAGTCCTATATTCATACATTCAGCAGTAAAGTTAAAGTCTAAGTTAATTCATTAGAAAATATGAAAATATTTTAGAAAATATATCAAATACTTTAAAATTTATTTTGACATTTCCAAGTTTTGAGATAGATGAGTTAGATAAATTTATAAAATCTTACAACATTCTAGTGTAGTAATAAATATTTGATTTATATGTGCACCGTGCGTCCTGTTCTTATCACCTTTTATCATTCATTCATGTCCAAGCTATAGCTCCACCAGCGTGAATAATGTACTCGGAGGACCAGTTGCCAGCAGTTCTCTTTAGTGTGTATCGTTTAGTGCGTCCTTCTCGCCTACAATACCCACCGACGCCAACTTAAAGTCAAGTTTCCAAGGACGAACGCTTTGCGGTGAGCATCAGGATAACGCGTCGAGCCTACCAGGCGATTTCGTATTCAGGACGCGCGCGCCTCATCGACCACGAGTGTGTCCCGACTAACGGTCATAAAAGTAGGAGAAGAGCGCACCCGAGAAGAAAATAACAACATGGCAGGCGAGATCTTGCAACGTGACGTTTTCAAAGGATACAACTAGTACCTATCTATTCTTATATACAATATGTTCAAAGTCAAAAATTGACCAATATTTAATTAAAAAAAAATTTTATCACAATCTTCAAATCATTTATTTTCTTGGACACATGGTATATTTTACTTAGTTAAAACTTAATCTCTAAAAAATTGAGAAAATAATAGAAAACGTTTACTGACAATAGATATTTGTCGTTTTCGTTTTCGTCCTGTCATAGAATTCTATTGAAAACCTTTCGTCGCGTTCTTTTCTAATCTTGTATTCGAAACATGTTCACAACTCAAGCTCAAGTAAAAACAAGACAAGAGTTAACAGTTTGTTTGTTGCTATCGTTACTGCTTTGGATTCGTAAACGTCGACGTGATCTCTGCAGTTGCATCTACTGCAGCAGCTGCTCTTGCTGCTGCATTCGATAAATAAACATTAAATGGTCTAGAGCAGAAAATGCTTTCAAGTCATTAGCGAGATTACGGCGGAGGCTTGTTTTAAGAGGTGAATGGCAAATGCCATTACAGAGATAGACTGTTCGACTAGCTTGCGATTGGGAATAATAGCCGGCGACATTGAGCTGGCAACGAACGGCTTAACGAAGTTCAGTTTATTCAGTGTAGTATAGCAGCAACACTAAAATCCTAATGATAGTTTTAGATTTAGGTAAAATAGATTTAAGCAGATTTATAGTTAAAATCTACATTTGGTGATAGGAGTCTCGGCTCAACTCAACTCCTATCAATTGAGTTTGCAGAAATGAATAGTTTTGATGCCGGGGGAATGTAATTGAGGCGTGGTTTAGAAAAAACAGCGAAATGAGTATAAAAGAGGGAGAGCGTCATCAACGTAGTAGTCGGTCACGAGCTGTTGATGGCTTCACATGCATACAAACGTGTATTTTAAATAATTATTAGGTATTTGGATTAATTTTAAGAATATGATAGTCTTTTTTATGTTACTTATTTTAGTATTTTCTCAATATAAGTTAATGCTATATAATTACAATTGAATGAAGTTGTAAAGAGTTAAAAAGTACCAAACTTGGAGAACATGACTGGAACGAGCAGTCTGTCATTACTGGGATTGGGAAGTAAGTACAAGAGTGAGGAAGAGGATGCATGAAGGCGTTGCACTCTACCAGCGTGACGATGGATCTTGGAAAGCAGCGCCAGTAGCAAATCCAAATGAGTCGTAAAAGTTTACGAGTTGCCAACACAAGAAAAGAAAAGAAGAACAAGCAGCAAGGATGCTCAGAATGGTGCCAACTAACGCGTGAACGAACGGCTGAAGTTAAGTGAACAACACGTCGACTTAAGAGTCCTAGAAAGCTGAATGATTGAATCATTAAGATTTCTAACTAGAAAATAAATTAAATTAAAGTTTAAAAATATTTCCAGATTGGACTTATGTAATAAATAAATTTAATAATATAAAAAAAATATATTTTTAAATGTTTAAAAAAATAAAGTCAAGTTTAAGATTAAAGAAACTGAAAACGAAGCAAGTCGCAGCACAAACTCGAAAAAAATCATTTTGAGGCGATTCTCGGCTGGTAACCCAACAAGCAAGGAGAATTGAGCGGCAGGCTGTGAATGCGAATGACTTTCTCCAGCTCGTCGCGTCCTGCGTCTTGCTTCCTTAGTCCAAAGTCCTGCTCATCCTTTGCGTCAGATACGAAATGAAAGAGTAGTTCCAGTTGGAGTGACTCGCCTCGAAACGAGCATAACAACGCAAATGTCCTAAATATTTCATATACAAAGTGTTCACAACTATCATACCTTATCATCATTATTAACAATTTTATACCAAAAAATATCAATAAAACAAAATAAATTTCAAAAGCGTATTTATTTCAGGTACTTACAAAACATAAAATTAATAATTTAAATAAATTTTAATAAATAATTTTTTCGGTCACACCCTAAAGTAGATAAACATCGAGCACAAAACACTCGCAATCGCGTACAGCATATAAGGAAAACGAGCGCGCCGCGCCATAAAAGATTTACGGTTATGTCCGCGGATGCTCTTCGTCCTGTTGGGTATCCTTGCATCCATGTATCCTCCATCCCGGCCCGCATTTGTGAATCGTCCATCTCGTCCAGACAATGCCCGCCTGTCCAACCACTTTTTAACTATTCCACCATTCTATTTATTGCAGTGCAGCAAAGGACAACGAATAACTATCCAAATTGAAAACCTAACAGTTTTCGCTATATATCAGTAGTTATGCCTTTTAGAAATATCTTGTTCTAGTTTTCTTTTGTATGCTACACCTAGAAGGCGTGGCTTGAAAAACTTGTGTAGCGAGTATAAAAGAGGGAGACCTATGAATGCAACGCATCACTCGTGTACTACCCTCAGTCAAGCAACAACATTACCTCATTAAAACTTTCTTGTTGTATAAACATACTGATGATATTATAATCTTACCTGAAAGTGTCAAATCTTTTTAGGCAACTTCCTTGATCATTCAAATATCAACAAATATATATTTTTATGTAAATAGTTTTCAGTCTTCAGTCCTAACTTCTAACTCTAGCACTAGACTTGGGTAAAACAAACAGAAGCACAAAGACATCAAGGATGCGGACTTAGGGAAGAAAGGATATGACATTGGTACTTGCTATCCTTATCTTGCTTACGGTTTCCTTTAGCATGGCAGAATAACGGGCCGCCTTAAACAAGTAGAGAGCGTAATGACTGGCCTGAGAGGACAAACGACTGACGACTGACATCAGGCCGAAGAGAATTTAGCGCGCGGCAGGACTCGGAATGACCTAGAGGCGAAAAGGATCGACGATCAAGGAGGATATCTGCTATTAGGTTTGATGTGTGTTTTCCCTACATTGTCTAACTGTCTCTCTTTATTTCCATTGCTATCGTTTTTGCTCTTATTATAAGAAGAAGAAAAAATTAAGATTGAGAGGAATTATTTACAACAAAATTATGTTTTTTAATTTTAAGTGAGGACACACTGTATATATCAATATTATTTTTTGTTTACTTTCTTGTATGAGTCGTGACAGTCGTCAAATGTTCAGTCTATCATTTATGACGTCCTCAATCTCTTTTTACGATTTTATTAATAATTAACCTGTTTTGACGCAGATTTCCGCTCGAGATAAATGATAACATCAAACGCGGCAGAGTCCTAATAACGCAGGACATAAACGTTTACTAACGCGATAAAGTCTCGCGATTCTCTTCTTTCCCCTGCTCATTGTATTATCATCTCTCCCTAGCTCCATCTTCCTGTTTGCTGTTATAACCCCCTACTTTTACCCCCATCAATTTTATCCTTAATAACGTGTGTGGAACTATGCAACTATTTAAACGCTCATCAAAACAAACTACAGTTGTTTATGCGACGCCAGCGTAGGATAATCAAGCTTCTCATTCCCTCTTCGAACTAGCAGTACCTCCAATCTCCCTACTATAACTATCATCACCAATCTCCTTCCTCATCCACAATTTCTTGCGCTTTAGTATTTACTACTTACTATCTAAACAGACGACAGACTACTAGGTCGTCCTCCTTACTAACATTGTGTTCAAGTAGGGCGCATCCGACGCTTTACGCGCACTAAATATGCCCGGACGGGATAACGTTTTATAGCCGCGCATAAAAATCACATTCTCGGGCCACTTAATCCTCGCTTCGGGCCCATTAGGACTGCGAATAATGCTAGCGCACTCGACATTCACCAATCAGGATATACTTGGCGAGGGTAGTGGTGGCAACGGTGACTGAGGACAAACTGGTATATTAGACCGGAAATTAGATCGGTGCATTGTTTATATTCTGTTGGTGCTATAGCTAAAATTTAGTAATTTACAAGTCAAAAATGTGCTTGGTTTAAATGTAGAAGGATATAATCAAAAAAGGGAAGGACGCAAAGGATACTTAGGTGATATATAAATTAAAAGAAAGCCAAGAGCATTATAAATGATCGTTCGAGTGGAAATATTAGAACATGGGCATGGAAAAAATACAAAAAGCTTAGAAATTTTCAATGATTGCAAACGTAAACGCATTTTGATACAAATTTATGGCTTTAATGCGATTTCCGTCATCCGCAGACATCTTCAGTCTTATAAATTACTTCCAATTTAAATGTTGCTGACTCCTGAACAATTTTTTTCTATTAGCTTATCGATTTAAACTCGGAAACATTAAAAATTTTCAAGAAACCGTTAATTTTGAGGGGTAACATAACCTCATTCGGATTTCTTAAAGACATAGTATCTACTCCAACTCGTATTCCTAATTCAAGATTTAGATTACTTTGGGCATTGCATGACATGGTGGTCGTGCTTCGGCCTTCCCGGTTAATTTATCTACGCGAGTCTCAGCATCCTGATAGGCCGTATCGTAAAATCTCTTGCAAACTGACTGAACGAACGCCAACTTCAACTAATAACTCTTCGAAGTCGTTCGAGCCTGTTCCGTTCCATTGTGCTCTGCATGCTCCAAAATGTTTATACGTTTGCCATTCCACGTCTGACTCACGTCTTCATTGCTTGACTACGAAACTAAGTCTTTCAGTTCAGTTATGTTGATTAGTTCCAATCTTAGCATGGAAATACTTCCCCTTAGCACTTTACTTTCCAACTTTTGTTCGCTCTTTCGTTTGCAATTTTTTTCTTTTTTCTCTTTTTTTATACTTTGATCAAGATTCTGCAAACAATTACAAATCTTCACATCCGGAAATTCCGTAATATTTTGAAATATTTGCCCTCCGACCACGAGCAATTATTCATTTGATTACGCTGTATTAAACATTCGCCCCGAGCTGTCAAATAAAGGCAGGACGCACGCAAGTGTTTCTTAAGTTTATTTTATTTCATTTTATTCCTTCCACCTCATTCGGCACAAGATATAAGATACAAGAAGCTTCCTTTTCTTGCTACATCTGGAGTTGGGCTCGTTGTTCCTTTATCTTTCCATTAATTTTCTTTATCTTACGACACCGGCGTCTACGTTAGGCCTCATTTTGTATTTATAATATCTCTCTAGATAAATATTTAACAAAGCCGTCTCAAGTTTTCCACTTTTGTTTGTTTGGTTAATGTTCAAGTGTTATTGTACTTCTTCCTTTTTGTTAAATTAATATTTAAGACGTTTTCAAAGTGGATTTTGTTTTCGTTTATCGCAATGTCGGTATATAGAAATCTGTAATGCATAGAATTAAATGTAGATAAATAGAAACCTGTAATTTATGCAACAAGACAGTTTCCCGTAAAATTTGAACATTCGTGAAATATCGATAAGTAGAAACCTGTAATATTGTAAAATTTTGCATGTTGTTTTATCACTCAGTGCAGATAACAATTTTAAACTTTCCCAACAGAAAGTTATTTCTTTGTTTCCATTTCGCGGAAATTCATTCAAACATTCGCACATTCAGTGCGTAATTGCTATAATTTTAACCCAGATGCCCTAAAGGGGACCGCCGAGCGCACGCAATAAAACAAAGAATATGAAGACAATCGACGCAAAAGCTTTCCGGAGCTTTCCAATTCCGAGTGGATATTATGTCTTAATTATCACGTTCCCGCACTTGGATGCGTGTCTCACACCCTTACTCGCAGCCGCTCTTTTACATTCTGCAAACTTCACGTTGTACGAAGAACTGACTTACAGTATACACACGCCGTTTCTTATTGGACTCAATTACATTTTATACAACGTGGCCGTGGCAAGATGAAAGTCAATTGTACCATTTACAACTTGCGAATTGAAATTATAATGGAAATTGAAATAGATGGCATTATAATAGGGAATTAGATAGAACATAATAATAACATTTTGTTATTGACTTAGTTCACACTAGTACAAAACTTTTGCATCAAAATTTATATTAGCCCTAGCTCAAAGCATATTAGCTTTACCGCTTATGATAAATTTATACCCTACTTTATAGTGATTTTTTTTTTGTTCTCCTTTTTACTAGAAATGTGCCCCTTATTTTTCTTTTTCTCATTTTTAGTAGACATTTGGCCTGTATTTTATGTTGTTTTTCTTTTTCTTTACCAAAACTTTATTCCCTATTTTGTATTGACCCCTTCAATTTTTTTACCAAAATTTTTTCTCTTACTTTATATTGACCCTCCTTTTTTCCTATTGTTTTTTTTTTCCAAACTTTTTCCCCTAATTTATAACCTTTCCCTTCTAATTTATAAAATAAATTGTAATTTCTATTTTATCACTAGTACAATTTGCGACTCACAAATTGAAATTATAATAGTAATACTATTGCATTATAATATGGAATTAGGTATGGTATAACGTCTATATCAATTTGTTACTTTAGTTAACTGGGTGTGTGAGTTTAGAAGCGTTATACACGGAGTGTTTAATAACAATTATAAATAAGTTTTAATTTTTGATTACATACTAGTGATTTATGGTTTTTATTTTTTTATTTTTGTTTTTGTAGTTAAAAACAAACAATTTTTTGTATTTTAGCTTTCTATTCCCTTCGGATTGATAAGCTTTCAGTCGTAATGAAGCTTCTGTTTTAGCGATAGGTCCGCGGTAGTAATATCATCCCAATTCACTCCCGGTTCTCTCTCCCTTGGACCGACAACCGC
>JARJDU010001401.1:0-10157 GCA_030264695.1 Lissagria laeviuscula
AAAATACTTAAGAGGCTCATTTACCCAACGAACTGTTCGTACGGGGGATCCAGGTTACAGTGGGCAGCAAGGAAAAGGTGAGGTCGAATGTCTATTGCCGCGTATGTTTTACATAAAGGACATCAATTCAAGGTTTGATTTCGATGACTATCGAAATATATATTAATAATTTTACAAAATTCGAAAAGTACATTATTAAGCGATCAATAATATACCATCGTACCATAGCCGACTTTGCAATTTTTGCCTTCAACTCGATATATTCGTCGCAAAAGTTATAGTACGTTTTTAGAGATTTTCTAAATTAATTTTCAAAAAATTTGAAATTCGAAAAAAAGCTTAATTTGTGTGATCTCCGCGCTAACATAGAATTTACTATACCAGTTTGGCGGTAAATGAGCCTCTTAAGTGATGTATGCAGACACACTTATTTATATTCTTGTTTAGCATATGCCAAATTTACACGCAAATGTAAATGTTAAGTAGAATGGTAGTAGAAAGGCATGCTTCTTCTGCCATCATCTTCAAAAGAATGAGCATGCAAGAGGTCATATTAAAATTGAAACTGGTTTAAAATATTTAAAACGCTCTGCATGCCCGTCCTGCATAACCCAAACTCGAAGTCGTATTCATCCTCTGCCAAGTCGTAATTCTTCGTATGCAAAGCTTCTTCCAATTTTCATTGAACACATCGCCTCTTCCTTAAATTCTCATTTAAGATTCTCTGAGGAGCAATTAGGTGATGTTTGTATCACGTGCAAACTAATCGGTGTGCTGTTTACCTTTATACGATTTAATTAAGAAATCAAAATGCAATTAAAATTCCGTAATGATTGCTAATCAAATGCAAATGCCTACATCTTGATGACATTATTATGGTTGCTGTTTTATGTAAATCGTACGCTTGAGCTGTAAGTCAGTACTAAGTATAAACTGCGCAAATTGCATGACATTGCCTTTGGAAGAAGCTTGTTGCGGAATTCTCGTTCTTATATTTATGGATTGGCTTGTTGATTGAATATTAAAACATAAATTAGGCATTGATTATTTTTGTTTATTTAGATTTTCTAGAAGACAACTATGTTGAAGTCATAAATTATATTTTGTTGATTTATATTAGAATAGGATTTATACAGAAATTGCAAAACTTCTGAATTGGATATTTTTGTTGGATAAATAGTTCACAACTGCACTATAAAGTACTCATTATGCAACTGGTTAGGTCACACGTGTTTAATGTAGACAATTAATCACAACCGTATACGGTTACTGCTATGTGATCTGCGCAGATCACGATGCGCTGTGGCCATTCATCGTTAGGATTATGTGCATATAAAGTGTGAATTAGCAACAGCATAATATTCATTAGTAGTGGGTAAAAAAAGTATTCCACTCGTGCGTAAAGGTATAATAATCCCTTAAAAGATCATTTCTTTCGCTTTCGATTCGTTCCATAATTATTACACCGCATTACACACTAGTCAAATTAAATTTTTAAATATAACAAATATATCTATAACATAAACAAAATAATTACATTTCTAATGGTAATAAAACCTTATTGCTATTCATCCGATTTATGTTTCTTATTAACTAATTACAAATATCTCACTAATATAATTAAATTATTCATTGGATACAAACTAAACGCAAACCTTTGAAGTTATTGTGTTGTTCAATGCGACAACTGCCCACATCCATGGCGCCAAATCGCCGACAATTTGCAAACGATTGACCGCATTCATATCTATCTATTACTTAATCCAAAAGATATATGAGATGCTGACTGACACTGAGCAACAATTCAATTGTAACTAATATTCTATCGATTACCATACGATCCGCACGAATACTTACAGGCTTCAATTGTATGAATATCTAAGAAAGTAAAGTAGTTGGCGGGCGCAATATAAACAGAAATATTAATAAGTACAAATGAATATTGTCATCGACTCGGTCGTAAAGTCATGCTGCGGAAAAGAATTATGTATGAACATACTTGTTGCATTAGTTGTATTCATTCAATTCTCAGTTATGAATTTATACGCCTTGCTGGAGGTAGATTTATTAACAAACGCTTGGAAAGACAGGGACGGATTTATATATGTATGTTTCTGGTCACTCCTGGAAGGCCTTGACTTTCGGTTCTGTTTTTTGCCAGCGCCATCACCTCTAGCCAGGTTTTTCTGCTTTTTTATCTCTGCCATAACTGTTCTTCTCCATGTTTGCACTGGTCTTCTTCGGTGTCTTTTGCCTTGGGGGTTACAATCGATCGCCGTTTTCGCGATTTTCAAGTGGGCTTGGCGCAGTGTGTGTACGATCTACCCCCATTTTTTGGCAGCGATGTCTCCAGCGATTTTATTTTGGTTCGGCGCAGTTCTTGGTTGAAGATCTTGTCGGGCCAGTAAATAACAAGGACTTTGCGGAGTAATTTATTTACTGTCATCTGCAGTTTTTTTTCGAGGTGTTTAAACATTTTCCTGGTTTCGCAACCATACAGAAGCACAAATTTGACGTTTGATTGAAAGAGTCGTCGAATCTTGGTGGTTTTGGAGTACTGGCTGGAGTCTCATTCCGGCTTTAATTGCCTGAATGCTTATTGACCTTACCTAATTCGCATCTGGATATCGCATTCAGCGCCCCCTGGCTTCTGTTATCATGCTTCCTAGATAGGTAAAAATTTGCATGTTCTAAACTGGGCAATTGGTTATTGTAAATATCATCTTATCTGCATGAACTTGGTTTTAAAAGTATTAATGTTTAAACCAATCTTTTTTGGTTCTGTTAAGAGAGCCGATAGGTTCGCTGGGATGTTCTGGTAGTTATGTCTTAATAGGCATATATCATCCGTTGTTTAATTGCTGATTTTAATGAAAAATCTATGTTTATTGAATAATTAGCTAAAGATGCAAAAGTTTAATGAGTTTGCATCGTAAAACGTACATAGATATTTCTATTTAGATACGACCAACCCGCAGTCCGCCGGGAACATTTGTGCGGCCCGCCAGGTTCTTTTCAATTTTATGTTCGAGGGGTGCCATTTCTTCAGGTACCAATTTTCCTAGGGGCGGGGTGAAAATGTTGATACATGCAGGATGCAAAATTATTTGGGTTGGCCACCCTTGATTTTAGATGGTATTGATGAAAATTGAATTGCATAGATTATTTGTATTTACAGAGCAGTTGTGTTAAAACAATTTAACAAATAAAATGTAAGTCATTTTGTATATTTTTGTTTAAAAGTATTTTTGAGTATTTTTTAATATTTAGTCCGTTCCTGAGAAAAGATGTCCATGATGAAATCATGAAATGATACTGCCAGCGTTACTAACAAGCGTGTTAAACATGCTTTTCTACGTTGTCTATATACATATTTCTCTCTATCTCTATTTCTCTCTGGTAACAATAAGAAGGTATTTTACATAAGTATGCATATAAATCAGATATTTATTTTAATGTGCGGCATAAAATTTGAATAGTAAATAAAATTTTAAATAATTTAGTTCAAGATTCCAGATGAATTGTTTAAAACAATTGTATCGTTAAAAATACACTTGTAAATCATGTATTTATATTTAATCTTATGCTTTTTTCTTCTTCTTCTTTCAGATATCTTTGAATCAATCGAATATCTTTGAACCAAGGATGGCGCAATTAGAAACTCTTGAGGCAAAAGTAAGTGTGATAAGTAACTTTTTTAATTCTAGCATAAAATTGTAACTTTAACATATTTTTTTTAAATAAAATGTTTAGTCATTCATATGTCATAACATGAAATTAAAAATAATTCGAGACGAACGAAAAAGACATCATTTTCTTATCAAATGTTTATGCAAGTGCTTACGATCGAATGACCGCTCGTAAATTGTAGTTTCGTTTTCCATATAGAAATCGAATTCGAGATAAAGATGCGTGACTGGAGAGGATACTCATTCCCGCGCAACGTGAGACCCACGCAACTGCCGCTTTGTAAATAATGGGTGTCAATACACATTGCAATTGCGATAGTAGTATACTAAGAAATACTCTCGCTTTTCGCGATTCAATCGTAATGCAATGTTTATACCATAACTGTCGTAAAATCATGGATGGAACTTGATCAGTTTAGTTCACTTCATAATATTGATTTCCAGAAGTTATCATAAATAGATATTTTATACTTGGAAATAAAAGATTTGTTTTACCTTTTGGTCATTCTAGTAGTTTATGGTCAACGATTTCAGGTGTGTGTGAGATAATCAGAGGCGTAGCTAATGTGGGAGGCTTGCAAAGGGGGCATCAATCTCCGGGTGCAGCAAGCGTCAAAATGATGTTTCGAGATTATAATTAACTAGGGCGCTAGTAGGAGTAGTGGATGAACTTCTTGTAGGAGGCGTCAAAAAACCATTATTTGTCCCTAGTGGTGAATTTATGTACAGGCGCAGGAGACGCGTGCCTAAGGCCTCTTAAGCCAGAGGGGCTTCAAAATCTTAAAAGTGTTGGCAAAGGTTCTTTTATGAGGGGCTTTAAACAGATTGTGCTGCTAGGGTTCCTCCGCACTAAATTCGTTTCTGGCAAGCGATACAAATTCTACCTATGCTCCTGGAGATAATGTGAAAATGAAAAAATCTTGACTTTGGTAAATTTACTCGAATAACAACCATTTTCATCTAAAAACATTAACATTTTCTACCGTATCTCAAACATATTGCAGACAATTTTAAAGCGAGCGAGTTTGAAGTGCAATTTTTTGAAAAACAGTTTTGAAAATGTGCCCTACTCACTCTTTTTGTTGAATGTTTAGGCTGTTATCAAAATAGAACGACCAAAATAGCAATATCAGCATAATCATTTATCTAACCCCAGGTCTTGTAATCGTGAAATGGAGCATAACTCGGAATAGCAGTGGCGGTTTAAGATAACTTGGTAGGTTGGTACCCGGTGCGGAATGTTATCTCAACACACCCTCGAGAAATGTCAAACAATTCCTATCCAGAAATGAAAAATTCCGAATTTGCCTAGTGGCGCACACAACGGTTTTTTCTCAGCTCCTTCCCGAATTAAAAAAAATTCATCATTGCCCGAATTCTATCACAGTCAACTTAAAATTCACACACTACACAGCCAAATTGGCATCTCTGAACCTGGTGGCACCCGGGGCGGATTTTTTCTCAAATAACCGCCTCTGATAACATGCAACATCATAGTACAATTAAGCGAATCCTGCTCAGATTCGATTTTTGCTAAATGTTTTCTGATTTTTTGTTTAACTTAGTCAATTGAATGATTTGAATAATCAAATGATCTGTGTTGAGTGATGACGATAATCGAATAATTATTCGAATGTCTCTAACAATAGCTTATAACGTCACAGTATAAAAATTCAATCTAATTCGTTTCATTTTATTGCTAATTAATTAAACAAAATTACTAGAAAGCGAATTAGAAAAGGGATCCATAAACAAGACAATGATTTAGATAAAGAGATGTGGAATTGGAATGTGAAATAAAAATCAACTTCTGCATAATAGAATACCCGGAATGTGGAATAAAAATGTCTGGTGAGATTACATTGATCAACAGCAACAAAAACACGTTTGTTTGCACAAACAAAAAGGTAGCTTAGCTTAGCCTCTCAAATAATCACGCTTTTTCTTTGTGAAGATGAAGAGATGATGATGCTTCTCACGCGTATCGTACTTACTCTTTACCTAAATTAGCTTCTTGCCGATCTTGCAGTTAACACGCGGAATTGCGGAGTTAATAATGCTTGATATGTGTATCATGATACCGATACTTTATCCGATGAGTATGTAGTCGTACATTGCCGTCGTCTTGAGACAAAAGAATCACGCATGGCAACGATAGAACTAACAAGGAAACTTCGAAATTGGTAATGTATACCTGTAACAAGTATTTTATTACGCTATGAAACGCTAATGAAGATATAAACTAGTCCTCGCGAATTATATCTATGTTTTAATGGCATATTAATAGTATGTATGTTCGGTTTGCACGCAGAGTAATTATGTCTTTAGTTGTGTACGGTACAATTATATAAGAATTCTTGGTTTGAAGTTATAGTTATAAGTTACTTCTTAAAAGGTATGTTAAAACTGCCTAAAAATCTAGCCGTTTGCATTATTTTTTGCACGTTAGAGATGCCAATCTTCAGTGTGGGATACGCATGCGCCGTGACATATCTCCACTTAGTCCCATAACCTAATTTTCCACAATGTCATCCGCCAATCACCTGCAATACATTGATTTCCTGTATCCGGGAAATATCACCGATACGGGAATTACGAGTGTGTGCGGTTACAAGGTAGTTTAGTATTATTGTAGCAGCCATTGACTCTTTTCCAGGACTTCTTTTGGTTACTGTCTTGAAAAACGACGCTTTCCGTATACACTATATATTATATCCAAACACGATTGAGCAATTTATGCGATTATAACGACTATAACCAAACGCTCAGAACAACAAATACTTCACAGCACATCCCTCTGAATTCATCTGCATCCAAAACCGGTAATAACGATTTGCATATGAAAGCGAAAGACACCTACCATATTATAACACAAACAAATATAAATGCGATTAAGCCCTTTGCTCAGATTTTTGGGATCGGCCGGTGGCAAAACGCATTGTGCATAATATCTCGAATTTCTTAACTGCACTGACGTCAAACCATTGTTATTTAAATAATAGGAAGGACAACAGAAGGGTCTTTGAGCAAGAACAATCGCGCGTAATTTTCTACAGTGCCCAGGACTGCTTCGACCGGGCGACAGTTTGGGGCGTATGAAATTCTGTCAAGAGGTTGCAATTATTTAACCGTTAATCATTACTTATGCCAACACACAACTGGCTAGAAAGGATTGAAAGTAATTAATGACGATGTGCTTTCGAATCAGGCCGATAATGACGGTGCATAAAGCTGGGGCAGTTGCTCTAGATTGAAAATAAAACCGAAAAGGGGTGAGAATCAAGTCTACATTCAAAATTAACAGCATTCTCTGTGTGTTAATGAAGTAATTCAGTTGTAATATAATTAATTTGCAATGACTTGTTTATTAATTGTAATCGAATAAGTAGTTTTTTTATTTTTATAATTTTTGTGTTGTTTCAGATGGCCAGTATAGAAGTGTCGTTATCATCCACGCCTCGAAGAAAGAAAAATGGAAGTCTCAGCGGCTCAGTGCGTTCGATTCCGAAAGACGTGGTAGCGACTAAAGAGCTGGAGAGTCTTCGCAATGCACTTAGAGATAAAGAGAATATCATACAGACATTAAGAGGGCAATTAAGCATTCCTGCTGTTGTGCGATTGAATCATAATATACGCAATTGCAGTAACAATAACAATAATGGGCAAATGCGCGAACTCTCTGATACAGAAAAGAAACAGGCGGAAGAACGCCTTACGCGATTGCGTAACGACACCGACGCCAAACGATTGGCGATAAAGAATCTCAAAATGGCATTGGAACGTTTGGATATTACCGAGTGAGTAGTCGTTTTCATAATCATTCATATTAAGAAATATTTTAAAAATTAATCTTTTTATGTATTTTTAGTAATATTGATGTACGTATACAACAAGCCGAATTGGAATATCAACTAGGACGCGAGGAATTGAATCTGTTGACGTTATTAGAAGAAACCAGAGCGTTGCAGCATTGTCTGGAAGAGTGTAATAAGAAAACAAACGATTCGCATACGTTATACAGGTGCGGCTTGCTTTAAATGAAGCTTCTCTTGCTTCTTGCAAACTTAATTCATCTCTAGTATGACTTATCTCCTATGACTAGTAGAACATAATTAACTCAATTAGTAATTGCAAGCTTTACGAAATCTAAAAACGCGTGCATGTAGCTTCGTTCTTTGAAATGAGTTACGAGTTTGCATTAATAGCAATAAGCATGCTAGTTAGTTAGTTTACTCTGTGAATAAGCACCACAGCTAATTTGTTGGTTGCCGCGTGGGATTGTTCTCATCCAAATTAAATCAATATCGAGAAATGGCTGAAAACAGAGCGACAACTTTCACACTTAATCATTTATTCTTATTAAATATCATTTGTACGATTTAATTATATATTTATAGAATTGAATGATTTTATTATATATTTGTTTTAAATCGAATTGATTTATGTTCCAGTTGCTTGAGTACAAACGAAATTGTAAGCATGCACGTTGCAGAAGTCGTTTACGACCCAAAAAGTCCTCGTTTCGGGGCTGGTCAGATCGAAACCTGTCCTGGTTTATACGTGGACTGGGCGTTGGATGATACTGGCTTGCAGAAAGGAGACAGGTGAGTTTTTACATCGAGATGCTGCCTGCATTCATTTGTATGTCGTTGAAAAGCCAATTTAGTTTCTTGATGTGCGCTTTGTAACAAGCATTCCAAGAGAATTCATTAGAATACAAGAAAAATTAAGTGGAGTTGGGGCCTACTTTATTAAATTACATATCAAATACTTCACCAGATTAAACAATATGGTAGCTTAGCTTTGTGTTTATTGGTCGACTGTAATTAGCTGTTAATTAAAATGACAATTTTCTTGGAATTGTCTTAGACTAAGTCTGATAGTTATATTACTCTCTAAGGTCCAGGTCTCTTATCTATCTCTCAGGAATCGTTAAGCTTGATATAGGATACTGTTGAGATAATCCTTTTGTTAAAATACTTGTATGAATCGATTTAATTCAATTTTTTTTAAATTTAGATACTTCGTAAATTTTATATGTGAACATGACCTTAAATAACATCAAAATTATGTAATCATGCAAGTATAGCTAATGGAAGAATGCATGAAGAAGTATGTAAAATAAAACATTATGAAAGCATATTTAGAATGCGTATAGTCTTAGAAAAGAACATTTTTTATTAAGTCTCAACCGGAAACTGCGCATTGCAGGTGTTTTCAGCCAGAACGACCTTCCACCCATGCATCCGGTCATGTGATGCTTTGAACTCACTGAAACAATTAAAAGTAAACTACATACACCAGAGAATATATGCATTCAGAGCAATTTTTTACTTTTTACTCAGTAAAAACGTCTATTCAATGCGGCTCTACGGTTTTCTTCATTATTCTTGGCTTTATTCAATTATACGCGCGGATATTACTCACTGTTACAGTTTGATTAATTCAAAAAATCTCAAATTATAACTATGTAAAAGGAGATATTTAGAACATTATTATTTAAGTAATTACAGTCCTAGAAATAGCTTTAATTAATTAAGTTAAAAGTATTATTTAGCAGCCTACATAAAATAAAGAAATTAAACTATCTTAAAAATAGTCAACATCACAAATTAAAATAGCATTACAAAGGAAAATCAGTGAGAAGTAGGTTTTACGACTTCGCAAATATTTGAATCCACGCATAGAATTATAGCAGACAATTGTTCATCAAGTTTACTTAGATCCATTAATTTAATTACCAACTAGACATTCTTAATTTTGAGATTATTTCATCTTCCACATGGCCCAAATTCATTCATATATGCAGATATTCTAGCTAGCACTTGTTTTCACTTTTGTTATTTCGTTCTTATTTTCTATTCACAAATTTTCTTTCTTAAATTGTTTAGCATGAAATATGTTCGACAGTAGTAAACAAAATCGGAACTAATTCTTAAGCATTGTTACTTTATGAGTTTTATATTATAACGTCTAAACGTTTAGACATTAATTTAATTAATTTATTATACTTTACACAAATCAGAACAAGCAAAACAATGAGCACCTAGAAAACAACAAGTGAACACATTGTTTTCGGTGTTTTTTTTTTTATGTCGTTTTCATGTATTTAATGCTTAGTTTTATACACTGAAAGTATACCAAGAGAATGCGCTAATTAATATAGAAAAGTAAAATGAAGAGCAAAATGATTTTTTCCTTCTTTTCGCTCGGTTTCAGATTGATTGAAGTCAATGGCAAAATGGTTCTCACGAAAACGCGAGATGACATGACAAGGTTGCTTCAAGCGGCACCTGATCCAGCTACTCTTGTAGTTCTCCGCAAAGGTATTAATGCAAAAGTCCCCGTCATATCAACCCATCATGTGAATAACGAAGTGTCTGCATTGAGATGCGAATTGGAAGTTGTCAAAGAACAAGCAGATGAAGCCCAACGAGCGAAGGATTGCTTCAGATCTGATAACATCCG
>JARJDU010001408.1:0-17502 GCA_030264695.1 Lissagria laeviuscula
GTTTTTGTTCTTAAAGAAATAAAGTAACTATTGAATCAATATTTACCTACATCTGACATTTCCACCATCAAAATATAATAATATTATATATCTAATATTACTTTAAATATATTTATTACCAACTATAAATTACAAACTCCCCGACGAGCGCAATCTCGAAGAAGTAAACGAAGTATTAAACAATTTCCTTCACAGAGTTACAGAAGTATTTTAGGCCTTTCTAAAGAGCTGTTAAAGTCAGTCTCGATAACATTTTCATGAAAAATGCTCTTTATAATTCAAGAAGTTTTTGCTGAGTTTTTTTCAAATACAATAGCCATATGATTAATATTCCAAATTTCGGTGATGCAACTATTGTGCAAATAACTAATTACATACATCTTATGGAGTAAATAGAAATGCTATTACAGCCTTTATCTTGTCTCTAATTTACAGTAGATACAGTAGAACAACATTTAATTCATATTTGTTTAAGAATTTTATTAGCTATGGAATTATAAATATCTTAACGAAGTACATGAGAAAAATTCATTTAGCTGACGTATTTGCTAGGTTAAACATATGTGAATTTGTCGCATTAGTTTTAAAATAAATAGTACACAAATACACGCCTTACATCTTTCACAATCTTCATTATTGCACTAAATATTAATCTTCTAGGCATAGAATAAATCCATTATCTAAAATAATGAAGACTGTTCTTGTAACAGGTGGGTCTGGGTTAGTAGGCACAGCCTTACGAGACTATGTGCAAACCAATCCTAATGTAAATGAAAAATGGATATTTCTATCCAGCAATGATGGAAATTTATGGTAAACATGTTATAAATATTCTATTTACTTACTTACAATCCTTATTTTCTAGCAATTATAATGAAACAAAAGATTTATTTGAGAAACATCAACCCACACATGTGATACATCTAGCTGCAAGAGTTGGAGGCCTTTATGCAAATATGTCCCGGAATTTAGACTTCTTTGTAAATATCAAAGTCTAAAATATCTTGTATTAGTTATATATATACTTCTGTTGTAGAAAGACAATCTAGATATGAATCAAAATATTCTTCAAGTCAGCTATGAATGCAAAGTAGAAAAGGTTGTATCATGTCTTTCCACTTGTATATTTCCTGACCATGTGGAATATCCTATAACAGAAGAAATGGTACATTTGGGGCCTCCTCATCCAAGCAACTTTGGATATAGCTATGCCAAGCGTATGATAGATGTGGCTAATCATGCTTATCATGAACAATATGGATGTAACTTCACAGCTGTAGTTCCATGCAATGTTTTTGGACCTGGAGACAATTTTGATCCTAAGTCTAGTCATGTAATACCTGGATTAATGAGAAGAATGCATGATACTATTATGGAAAAGAAGAATTCTTTTACTGTGATGGGAACAGGTCAACCAAGGAGGCAGTTCATATATTCTAAAGATCTGGCTAAGCTCATGGTGTGGGTGTTAAGAAGTTATGATGAAGTTGATCCAATTATTTTATCAGGTATTAGAGATTTCAAGTTTAAATAATTATGTTTTTGTGTGGAATTTATGATTTCAAATGTTTCTAGTTGATGAATCTGATGAAATGTCAATTGGAGAAGCAGCTGAAACTGTTGCTAAAGCTTTTCATTTCAATGGAGTCGTTAGTTATGATGAGTCCAAGGCTGACGGACAATTTAAGAAGACTGCTAGCAATGCCAAACTGCGGAAGTATTTGCCCGAATTCAAATTCACGACGTTCAAAGATGCAATCCAAGAAACTGTGGACTGGTATAATGCTAATTATTCCGGTGCACGTAATTGACTGTTGACTTTCAATTATTAAGATACTATCTCATAATGTAATTAGAATTATCTATAATTTAAGATGTGTCATACAATTTTTGTAAATAGCTTGATTTTAATGTTATTTTTATTCTATAAGCATTTGTTATTTTTGTAATACGAATATCAAATGAATAAATGATCAAGGTGATAGGAGATCATGTTTATCATTTAATAAGATCTTTATTTTGTTCTTTATCAATGATATAAGCAATCGATCCAATATTTTCATATGCAACTTTCGTAACCTCAGTTAGTGCAAAGTTATGAGCCTTTATGAGCTCTCTAAGACAATAAATGATTTAATAACACTTAGTTCAATCTTATTTTTAAATTATCCATCCTTAAAAACAATATAGTTCCTTTAATATTGCATAAAACTGATACATCTTATGACATCAAACCATGTTAACCTCAATCCAGCAATAAAGTGTTTTTATCTTAAATAGTTTTATACCTACCGTAACCTAGAAAGTATACATATCGTTGGAAAGCTCTTTTAAAATACAATTAAATGCTTTGAGTAGTTTGTAAATCGGATATGACATTTACTAGTTATCTTCAACTAGAAATACTTAATTGTTAATGGCTGTTCGCAAACATGGAAGCTGTTGTTCTAAAGTTTCGACCAATAGGAGCGAGTTATGCCCGAAATCACGTTCAGCGACGACATAATGGCCGCTCTTACATGGATTACATGTAGTGTTTCCATGGTAACAAAGATTTTAAAGCTCGTGCCACCCAATCAGCATTAAGTAACAATTCAGCTCATTCTTTAAAGGTTTGAAAGTTTTGAAAATAGCCCGCGAAGTGTTATAATTATTAATTGATCTTTTGATCTGTTTAGATATGTTGCATAAGTGTTTTTTAATTTTTTTTATAAGATAAATTTAATTTAAATGAATTGTTAGCTATATGGGCACCAAATTTTTAAATTTAGACAAGAAAACTGTCATTATATGCAAGAATTGCATTCATTTTGAAATTAGAATCACAAATTTATGATTATAATTGTGAATATAAATTATAACAACACTGCTTTCTCAAAACCTAACAATAAAAAGAATAAAACTTAAAGTGTAGAGAACTCTAACTTACGTGTCGCACTGTATGGATCAGAAACCTGGACCATGTCAAAACAAGATGAGTCGTTGCTGATAGTGATCGAAGGGAAAATACTTTACAGTATTCTTCGCCTGATTCAAAAAGAGATCTGTGAAGATGTCGAAACAACCATAACATTTTAGTTAAATTTCTGTTGTCATGGAACCTCAACTTTATTAATTCTAATAATTAGAATGAATAAATCAACGTCAGAATAAGATACACGGGAGAATTTTGGGTTTTGGTATCTGGGGATTCTTCTGGGTTGGTTTTGGGTTGGTTTCTTAAAAAAATATTTTAGGGTTTGTTCATACTAAGGAGGGCCAAAGTGGGATTAAAATTTTTTTCGTAATCGAGACTATACCAACAAATCGTTGTTGATCTTGGACAAAATGGGAGAAAAACCAGATCTACGTTTATTAAAACGAGAGGTAACTATTTCACTCAGTTGACAATTTAATTAGAGAATTAACTACATCTTGGAATTGGTATTTAGTATAATGCCTTTGTCAGTGGCATTCAAACCCGACGACATAAAATTTCCTTGCGAGCCCATCGTCGGTTAACATCAATCGCCAAAATGAGCAAAGAACTCGCTGATCTTAAAATCGCCACGCTTAGGGCTTACCGTCCGATTGAAGATCGCAATATGCTAAGAGATTTGCAATGCCAAGTGCATTCCCAAACGATTTTCAAGAACAATGTGCATTATCAACGTTTGGATTTAGATGCTATCGATAATGAGATTAAATTGGTGAGGAAATATTGAGCGTTGCACAACAGACCGAGAACGGGAACTGAAATAAGAATGAGAACGAAAACATAAAGCAGATGCACAATATACAAAAACAATTGGAAAATCAACCACGATATCTAAGAGGTATTTGGGCTTTTGGTGTCAGGTCAGTTTTCTTAGACCTCGGAATCAAAGAGACTCAGCTGTTATAGCTTTCTCAAAGAACGCAAAGCTGAGGTATCTCTGACAGCTTCTTGTCACATTAAAGTTAGCAAAAAAGGCATCCGAGATCATTTAAGAAAGCACTAAATGCGTCAGTGTGAGATTAATGTTTTAATACGTTTGCGCATATAAATCCGTCGTTGATTGGTTGAGACAGTCGCCCGAAAATATGAAAAGTGAATCTTGGTCAAGGTGAGAACGAGAGTGCCTCTTTTCGTTCTCGTTCTCGTTGTGCAGCGGTCTTAATATTTTAATAGTTTTGTTTATAATAAATAATTCTAACAATATGTTATGCTTTTGATGATAACAGACTGAAAATCGCATATCTAAGCTACGAATGAATCTCAAACCGAACAACGAGGACCAAATGGTGTCACATCTTCAGCAGTTAGAGAACAAATTAGAGTTGAAAACTAAACAATATTGCACATTAATCGCTGGCAACGAAAAATTGCGTGAAGAAATTACCATTTTATTGAAAGAAAGGTAAAATCTCTTTCATCTAATTATCATCATTTGCTCTAATTTATATTTTCAAAGGCACATCTTCAACAACTACTTCAACAAGATGGTGAAACGTCTAGCATTAGGGAAGAAATACTTAATGAATACATTAGAAGAAGCGAATTTAGTGTTTGATCAGCATGAGACCATTCTATTGAAATTAGGAACGATTGGAGAAAGAGCAGACGGCAGACATGCAAATCAACGTGATGTAAAGATTATTTCAACAAAATTATCCGATGAATTTGCATTAATATTTTTTGAATTTTTAGCGAATGCACGTGATGCAAAAACAACTGAATGATAAACTCCAACAGATGGACTTCCTAATGCAGAAAAGCTGCATTCGTCAGACTGTAGGTCTTCAAAAGAAGAAACAGGAGAAGATTGAAGCAGCTTTGGTAGCTCAACAGCATATGCTTTTAAAATATGGTTCCATGATTGATGAAATTAGAGTATGAACGTTTATTACATTCATTAATAAATTGTTTATATATTTTGTTGTTTAGGAATTTGTCGGTGAGCAGAATGTAAGTTCGATAGCAAAAGTCTTCATGCAGAAGGAATATGAAAATATGTCGATGTTCAATTATACGTTAAAGTTGAACAGAGACACAGTGGCTTTGGCTGGGGACATCTTGAGATATCATCAGATTATTGGTAAGATATTTTATTATATTCTAATTAATAAAAGAATCTTATCTGAGAATATCTGTCGGTTTAGAAACACATGAAGAAGATAAGATAAAGGAAGTTAAACGTATGATGATAACCGCTGATTCGTTCCATGAAAAATATGCTATTTACAAAGCCCAAGCAGATTTAGAAGAAGAACGAGTGAATATTATTGATAACAGGTTGAACGAAGTTATGAAAGAGATTCAAGAACTATTCCATTACTTAAATTGCAATACTAAGCCAATTATAGATAAATTAGGTACTATAACTTTATTTAAATCTATAATCATCCGTGCTATCTTTATTGAATTTTTTAAAATTTTAGGCCAACCATCAGAACTAACGATAGATAATCTAATGGATCATTTGCATATTATTTCTGATAAAGTAGAGAGACGTGTGACATACGTCAATGATCTAATGTCTGGATCGTATACGAGTTTAATATCAAAACGTTCAAGAAGATGGTCTCAAAGATCACGATTATCACAAGGACTGAGGTCGTCGAAATGGAGTTTAAACATTGCGGATGGTCCTTATTCTCTTGTGCCGCGGTCGCCGAGGAATATCAGATATAGCAGAGGACACCACGGTAGATCAAGCAGAACGAGCAGAAATGCATTGGAAACTAATTCTAATCGAGAGGAGGAAATTGAGGATTTGAAGCGTAATATTAAAGCGAGAGTGTCGTTCTTTGCCGATGACTTAAAATTGACTCAAAATCGTAATAGTCAAGATGAAGGCAACACTGATTGAATTTTAGATTAACGTGGAAATGATGTTGTTTTGTTGAGGATATTTCAAAGCTGCATGTTTTTGTAAATTTAATTGGTGATAGTTATGTAGAGGGTAAACAATTAAGTAATTAAATAAATTAATTTATTTTAACGTGGATTATTTACCAATGCACTGAGAGCTGTCTGCGCTTAGGTTACCGATTGAGCGAGTACTGCGAGAAGACGTCTCAACGATCGCTCTACGTGCAGGGTCAGCGAGTCGCGTCGCGTCGAGGATGCGCGTTGTACCTGCTACTGGGAAGCGTCATAGTACTAGCTCTACGCGTAGGTAAAGCGTGAGTGCTGCGTATGGTGCACGCTGCTCTAGGTGCTGCGAGGCATCCCAACGATCGCTCTACGTGCTGGGTCAGCGAGCCGCGTCGCATCGAGGATGCTCGTTGTACCTGCTACTGAGAAGCGTCACAGTACTTGCTCTGCGCGTAGGTAAAGCGTGTGAGTGCAGTTACTGCGAGCCATCCCAATAATCGTTGCGGCGCGTCGCTACACAATACCTTTCATCGTTTTCAGCCACTCTACACTCAAAATAATTTCTATATTAATTATTTTTTGATGACTTCGCCTTTTTAATGATCAAATCACACATGATTATTTCCTTGTTTTAATTACACATTATTATATATGCAATTAGTATCAATTAAAATTTAAATATCGGTCACAAAATAAATACAACTCGCATACGTTCAATTTCAAAGTCAACACGTGCATGTATACAATTTAAAATAAAAATAGTTATTTAATTGCATATAATGTGTAGTTACGCAATGGATAGTTCGAGAGATAATTCATTCTCAAGTTTGAAATTTTTGAATAAAGCATGCGATCATTTGCCGCGAAAGTTTGTCAGTCACGCATGTATTATGTGGCCTTTGCGCATACGATGATTGACGGTATAAAATGTGGATTTTTACTAGCATTTTGTTCAGTTTCGTCAAAAATTTCATAGCATTCGAATCTCACGAGATCGTTTGCTTAATTTTTTTTATTTGTTGGTGTTGTTGATGTTGCCTAAAATACAAATCTTGTGAATAAATAATTATTAATAACTGTGTGAATTATGCAGTGTGCTGATATGAAAAAGGAATATGAGAAGGTGGGAGGTCCGAAGAAGGAAGATGTGCTTGCGTTGATGGAATGGCAGGCAATGCAACCACATTTACCTAAGATTTCTGAACTGCAAACTGCGCTTTTCTTACATAGCTGTTTTGGTAGTAATGAAGCGGCGAAACAATGTATTGATAATTATTACACTTGCAAAACCCATTGTCCAGAGTTTTTCAGTAAATGTGATCCGAATTCTAAAGAAATACAACTTGCTATGGATACTGTGTAAGTTTCAAAATCAGTTTCTTTTATTAATGATGCTCATAAATTTGTAAAACGAAGTGATTGTTATAATTTTTTTATTGTTTTTGGTTTTTCTATTAAACCTTCAGTAGATTCCAGAATATTATCAAATTTGAATTAAAATTGCGGATGTTATCTTAATTTAAAGTTTTAATATGTTTTTGATTATATTTTAGGTCATAACTACGGAAGTAATATAGATAATTGATATATTTCTTGCTCAGTGTAATCATAATTAAGTAATGAATAGTATGATACTTATTTCAAGTTTCTGAAATATTTGTTTGCATTATTAATTCAAAATGAAAAAAACCACATAGAAATAGAATACGAAATCGTGTTTTTTCATTAATAACCTTAACAAAAATTGCATTAAAGTTTTTCTTTTTTTTGATATAAATAGCTAATCAAATTGTTTATTTATATTCTAAAAATAATTTTATTCAAATATAAATTACTTAATTTCTTTTTATGATTTTCGATAATTTTTACTTAGTAAATTTTGTCACACACGTTTTTATTATTGATATGCAAACTAACAACAATAATTAAATTATTGTTTTTATATATAAAAATATATTAAATTATTTATTAAATTCTACATTTTTTTTAAATTTTAATCAAAATTACCCAAGTTATGCATTTATAAAATTGACTATATAATCCGATAATATCAAAATTTATGACTTTTCTCATATTTTTATTAATAACTTTTAAAGTATTAATGATAACGATTTGATTTTTGTTTTACAATTGAAGTAATTAAATTGTAAAGAGTATGATGTTTACCTTAAGTTATTGAGATAATTCTAGCACTACTAAATAACGCTTTGATTAATAATTAAGAAAAATATTGCTTGCTATTTTTATTTTTATTTTTTGTAATAATATACCTAATATATTTGTAAACATGTATTCTAATATCAGATAAATTTGTATTTAAATTACATTGTTTGTTCCAGTTGAAAATTGATATTTTTGAATGTAAAATTTTGCCAAGCTAATGTTTATTATTAGATTCACCGTTATTGGTGTTATCACATTATTTTATCTGTTGAGTATTCCACTTGTAATATTGATATTGAATTATTTATTTAAAGTAAGATTATTACTGCTTTATTTTTGTGGTGCTATCACAAAATTTTCTCTCAAACATTTTGTATTAAACAAAAAAAACTTTTTTAAACATTTTTATTAATATCTTCTAAACTAATAAAAATTATCAAATTTTTTGTTTTTTACTGTAAAACTAATTAAATTTGCAAAACAGTGGTACTTATTTTATATGTGTAATGTCATCGTAGAATTACTAAATTACTCTGAGAAAAGTGTTCAGAAATATCGTTCGAGCAATTTTTATAAACTTTTGCTGATAACTAACCCATAAAAAAACAATGATAGTTTAATTTTATTTTTTGTTATTAGTATTCAAATAAATTATTTATTTGTGTTTTAAAAAAGTTTAAATTTTAATCAAAATTATACTTTTTAAACTAGTTAAAAATTTATTTTTTGATCGCAAACTTTGGTTCACATTTTTATTATTTCCCTGCAAACTACAACTGATAATCAAATTAAAATTTTTGCACTTAGTACTAAATTAAATTTGTTATTTAAATCCAAAAAATAATGAAATTTGATAGATAATTATTGTAGTTATTCTGTTTAATATGAGACGCATTAAAATCTACTTGTTCAAAATTCTAAGGTTATGTTTTATTTCATATTTTTGTTAATAACTTTTAAAGTAATATAGATATTTAATTATTTTTTATTTTATTTAAAATTAAATTAAATTTACAATATAATAACATTTACCTTACAACTACAAAATAATTTATTATAATTGTACCGCAAAGGAAACTTTACCCTTGTTACATCATGAGATTAATGCTAGTAACTTAAGAAAAATAAAACCAATCATGTTTTCTATATTATTATTAATTTTTAATTAAGATATTAATATAAAATTTTTAAAAATAATTCAAATTATTTGTGTTATCACGTATTAAAACAAAACATTTTTTTACATTTTACAAATACACTAATTGCTTCCGCTTGGATTTTTATCAATAATTTCTAAGCCAGTAAAGATAATCAAAAAATTATTCTTCCATAAAATACCAAATAAAATTAATAATTTTTTGTTTATAGAGCAATTACAGTACTACCAAAACTCACAGCAAAAGGCGAACTCATATTTTACGCTCGTCTCATCAACTGCAATCCCGACGTCTACAATTTCAACGCCTGCCTGAAGACATTTGACATATTAGCACAACTTTCTCTTACAGAACGTGGATGTCTTCAAGGACATATTTTGATCTTTGATTTGGAAGGTGTCACCTTAATGCACATCTTGAAAACTCACGTTTTATCCGTTAAGAAGTTCTTATACTATTTGCAAGAAGCTTTGCCTTTCCGTCTTTCAAGTTTTCATTTCGTCAATGGCGTGTCGTTCATGGACAAGATTCTTGCACTGGTGAAACCTTTTATGAAAAAAGAATTACAGGACAATCTGCATGTTCATTATGGCGATAACGCTACGATTACCAAGTTTGTTCCAAATGAGTTTTTGCCAAAGGAATGTGGAGGAGATATTGGGTCAATTCATGATCATCATGGTGAGTTTTTAACAAATTGCATGAAAGAAATTTTAGAATGAGTAAGAATTGTATTTTTTTTTTGGTTGCAGCAAATTCTCGGAAACATCTTGAAACTAATGCGAAATTTTGTTTGGAGCAGGAGAAACTTGTAGTTGATGAGTCGAAACGACCAGGAAAGCCGAAAAATGCAGGGAGTTTGTTTGGAGTTGAGGGAACATTCAAAAAATTAGATATTGATTGATCTATTATAAATGCAATTGTTAATTTGTTAATTGTATTTTAGTTATGTAGTTCAATTAAAGTTTTGGTTCATGTTTTATTTGAGATAAAAGTGTTACGATTTTGTTGATAAAAATTTATGTGAAAAAGCTGTGTATTTATATTATTAATAACTATAATAAATAAATGTACATGTAAAACAAATGACTTTTAATCTTTGACACTATTGTAAATCAAAACGTTAATAAACTCATTTTTGCTATTTTCCACGCGACTTCCGGTTATAAAGAAATCCGTGATGGCTTCCATATTCTCCAGAGGACTTAATTTACTTCCGACGAACATATTCAAGTAGATTTCTCGATTGATCAGCGCTAATTTAACTAATTCATTGGAGAATTCAGCAGCTAATTTCGGTGCAAGAATCAAACGTTCTTCCAACGTCCATTTTCGACGTTTGCGAATGCCTTTTTTGATGTTAAATTGCCACTGGTAATAGTCACGTTTTTCTAAAGTCTACAAAATTAATTTTATAATTAAAATATTTATTTATTCACTAATTTATTTACGGTAGGAACTAATTACCTGAATATAAACCAAGGATATTGACATGGCAAGTAAACACAACCATGTCATGAGTTTCATTATAATTTTGACAATAAATGAATGTTATTTCATTTGTTGTTATTATTGCACGTTTAACAAAATTAATTAATTCGTAATGAGAATAATCACAAATTGTTCAAATTATCAGCGATAATGGCACCCACGCTATACAATGAATTGAAATTAATTTATGAACGAATTGAATTAAATCTTAGTAGTGAAAGCATTGCTTATGAAGAACAATAGCATAGTTAATTGTTATTGTATGTTTTATTAATAGTATAAATGGTTATAAAGCAAATCTGATAAAAATCTGTGAGAGTTGAGTAGAGTGGAGTTTGTAGGTATCAAAAGTTTCTAGAATTTTTAGAGAATGTCATGTTAAGGTCAGTATTTTATTTGTAGTTTTGATAGTTTTTATAGTGAAATAATTATACTATAGTAGTGACAATTTTATTGTATTCTTATTAAATTATAGTTAAGTTTACTAAAATTGGATAATAAATGAAGAAGTTGTACTCTAAGAAATTTTGCAAAAACTTGCTTTTAGTAAAAAACAAATTGTTTTAGGTTTTTAACTTTTAATTAATACACTAATATTTACAATTTTTTCAAAGTGGACATTGTCATAGTTTAATAAATTTTGGGTATACTGCAAAAAAAATCACTCAAATCGATTGAGAATAATGGAAGTTCCAACTAAAAGAACTCAGAAGACAAAAGACGACACATCTGAAGCAGCCAAAATTTCACATACAAGTCTGTCTCGGCAAAACGGAGGTTGAATACTCTACTTACACTGTAGCTATGGTTGCTCTGTTAGACATTCAGCTGCTATCTAAAGGGATAGAGAGCAAAAGACTTAGATGAGCTCTTAGAATGAAATAAAAGAACAACATGACAACTTTGTATGACTTTGATACAAACTTTGAAGTGATATGCAATGATCGTCATTAGTCAATATTGAAAGTACTCAAAAGTAACAACAAGACTATAACGTGGTCTAGTTTGCAGATGCTTCTAAAAGAAGAAGAAGTGTCGGTATTGGCACATATAGACCTTGCTGGAAAGAGGCTACCTTATTAGGCCAATTTTCCCTCAATTTTTCAAACAAAAATAATGAACATAGAGAGCTGCGTACTTAAAAATATCACAGTTTGTACACTAAACCAACTGGCATGACGAAACTGGCTTACCCTAGCTATCCAAAGTAACATCACAGCGGACGCACTCGCAAAAGTAGGTGCAAAAGCTCTCATTATCAGATCAGAACCAATATGTAGCTAATTTAAAACCACGTTGAAAAATATGACCTAAAAAAGAAAGAAGCGTAATGAATAGATCTTCTGAAAAAACAAGTCAGGTCCTTAGACAATCAAAATTTGATTGCAATCTTCAGTACACAATTAAACTTAAAGAATTTAAATTTTATTTAAAAAAATTAGCATTTAAATAAATAATTTATTTTTTATAATAATGACATGTAACAAAAGGCATTTTAGCAATTTCAGCTGGAAACAATTTTCCACGAATTTTAAGCTGCACTTGCGTGCCGACTTTAGAAAACTCTGTAGGAACATAACCCATAGCAATGTTCTTGCCAAGTGAAGGCGCCGGGCATCCAGATGTAACACTTCCAATATCTTTCCCATCCGCAGAGACAATCCCAGCATCGTGTCTTGCAGGAGGACCTTCTTTTGCAATAATTCCAACACGTTTTACGGCTGATTTCTCTTTAATCTGTTTAATGATAGTTTCAGCTCCTGGAAAATCTTTTCTTTCCCTTCGAGTTTTATCCACTAACCATGTCAAAGCTGCTTCCACTGGTGTAGTTTTTGTTGTTATATCACTTCCATAAAGACATAAACCAGCTTCTAACCTAATCATAAATTGAAAATTCTTAATAATTTATTAACAAGCTTTTAGAAAATCATTATGTTACCTGAGAGAATCTCGAGCACCTAAACCAGCTAACTCAACATGTTTATCTTGCAGTAATTCTTCAGCGATGTAACAACTTTTAATGGAAGGTATAGAAATTTCGAAACCATCTTCACCAGTATATCCACATCTTGATATCCTACATCCTTTGATTCCTGCAAGAGTTCCCACCACTGAGTTCATAAAATACACTTTAGATAGATCCACCTCAGTGAGTTGTTGCAATGCAGAAGAAGCTTTAGGTCCTTGTAATGCCAACAATGCTTTCTCTGCAGGATCATAGAACCGAATATTGAGCCTCTCTTTGGTTTTTTTTTCAAAATCATTTTGTCCTTGTTTCATATGAGCCATATCATGTTCTTTTCGTCCTGCGTTCGATACAACGAAGAGATGATCTTCAGCTACTTTTGTTACAATCAGATCGTCTAGAATCCCACCATGTTCGTCGGTGAAAATGGTTAAAGTTGCTGAACCAATAGGTAAATCTTGAAGATTAGCAGTAACTAAGGATTCCATGTATTGACAACTGGCTTTACCTAGATTTACATAATAAATAAAAATATAATTTGTAGGTTATTTATATAAAAATGTTTTTTACCTTGGATTTCGGTTTGTAGCATATGCGAGACATCAAAAAGCGACGCGTTTTCTCTTGTGAAGATATGAGACTGACTAATAGAGAGATTTGAGTATTGGACTGGTAATAGAAAACCTCCGAAGTTTACCATTTTGCCATTTTTGCCAACGTGGAAATCATAGAGCGAGGTTTTTACTGCGTTACTGCTTGTGCTTTCACTATAATATCTAAATATCAAATGGTCTTTAAAGCATTTTGACAGTTTTCTAAAATTTCGAAACATTGTAGACACTTTTTCGTTTAGAAAATTTGAATGACTGAGATGTAGTTGTTAGTAAAATTGAAGATTGATTGAAATACAACTCAGCGTTTTAAGTTCGTTGCTGTAATCTATTGACGTTGGGTCGAGAAAGGTCAGTGTTAAGTAATAACAATAAAGATATCAATTATCTTTGTTCAAATTTATTAAGAAAGTCATTTATTTAGTTGTATTTAAATCAGTGGTGTCCAACTCACGACTCAAAGCAAGTTCTAATGCGGCACAAATGCCAAACATTTTATTTTTAGGAGTGAGGGGAGCATGTCAAGACTTTTATGCACTTTGTCATTTCAGCATAACAGGTATAAACCAACGAAATAGCGGTTGCATTAAGACCTCCTTAATGCTTCAGGTGTTATTATAGTCGTACGTGCTCGTGGTTTATTAGCACTCTTGCAACGCAAGCGCACAATCACAAAGCAAGCAAACCCACCCGTCAATATCTGTAACAGTTGCTTGTTTGTTGTAGAGTTTGATGTCAAACCAGTGCCAATGCGCAGCTCGCTACCGTCTTTCTGTTGCATTAGCCACTGTGCCTGGTATACTGTTCAGCAAGAACAGTGTGATAAAACATGGTACGAATCTCGTGCGTTAATGTTTTACTTGCTTTCGTTCTGTAACTTTTACTAGCACTTGTCTCGTTAAAATAACCTTAACGCAACTCCATGCGCAAAATACTATTACATTTATTTTTGGAGGGCGTGTCGGATAGCATTGGGTACTTACTAGCTGGTCTTAAGAGGCTCATTTTCTCAACGAACTGTTTCTTTAGAGGGTCCGGGTTGAAGCGGGCAGCAATGAGACAAAAATTTGCTTTTGGCTCGTGACTGATTACGGCCAGGGTATTTGATATTTTTACAAAATTCGAAAAGTACATTTTTAAGCGATAAATATTGTACACCTGTAGCATGACCAAATGCGCGATTTTTGCCTTTAACTCGATATATAACCCGCTGAAGTTAAAGTACGTTTTTTGAGATTTTTAAGTTAATTGTAAGAATTTCCGATTTAAAATTCAAAAAAGTAAAACAATAGGTTTATAGTTTTTGGCAGTTATAAAATTACCCAAAAAAAAATTAGAAATAAGCTCAATTTGTGTGATTAGAATTAGTCACGGCGCGGTCTCTTAAACCACCGCCACTGACTTGCTACTTGCAGCTCAAAACTCAATTACTTCTACCATTATAACCTCGACAAACAAAGGTTTTGGACACTCCTGATATAAATAATATCGATAGATACACTAATGTAAAATTATTTTATTACTTTAACAATTTAAGTATCGATTAAATCGCTTATCTTGTTTATTGATGATGGTGAAGTTTTAAGAGCTAAGTAATAATAATTTTATTTATATTTCTGTAAACAATTATTATCTACTTTTATTGATTTAGACGCATTCCTGAGCGTAGACAGCCCAGCCATAGAATCCATGAATGTCTTTGATCTTGAGAGCGCATGCGATGTCGTCTTGGATTTCATCGTCGATTAAGTCATCGCAACGAATATCACACTCTTTACCTAGAATTAAATCAAATTATTTATAAAAATTAATTAATTACATAATAAATATTTTAAAATAATTCTAATTACCTGGAGAACTTCCGGGACTGCACCAATAAGCTTTGCTAATTTGAAAGATTCCAAAATCTGCGCCAACAGTGACCTTCTTTGTATTGAATTTAGAAACGTGTTCAGCAATACAACTCCAATCTTTATATTCGTCTTGAGGGATATCTGCATTTTTGGCTAATTCCTGCTCGAATTCCTCTTGAGTATATACTTTAGCATTGACAGCAACTGCCAACACAGCTACAACAACCACCAGTAAGAATTTCATTTTATTTCAGTTTAGTGAATTTATGATTGAAATCAATATCGATATCTAACTGAGTAATTCTATCCAAGTATTGACAGGTTTATATATACTTGTTGTGTATGTTATCACATTTTGGTTATCGTGATAAGGAGTACCTTGGAACGCAATTGTATGGACTAATTACGTAAATATGTAATCAATTTGTGTTATAAGTAAATAGAACTTTGTATTTGATGTGTTGTTGTTAAGGGAATTTCGAATTAATCATTAAATTAATAATAGAGATTAGGTTTGTTCCAAAATCTGATTTTCGTATCGATAACTAGCAAATCTTAGTTTTACTTTTTACAAAGGGCCATTTTCGAAATTTAGAGGTTACAATACTGAGCGGAATGACTTTGTGCGCAGACGTCTACCTTGAATGCTCATCTGATTATCATTATCCTATCACAAAAGTTGAACGTTGTTGGAACTGTTTTATAATATCTCGTGTTTCCAAAGATCTTAAAGAAATCAAATCAGCTGTTATCCGCTTGATTATTCGATGCATCCGACGAGCTGCTTCTTGGCGTGTATCAAAATAAAATGACGGTACGTTCCACAATCACAAAACTGGTTGATTCCTGTGGGAACAACAAATCGAACGGTGCATTGTATCGTTACAAGTCTGTTGAAACGCGTATTTTAAAATGCACATACGTGCTGCAGTTCGATAACAATTTATCAGGTAGTTGGAACAAACCTATCATTTGATTGCTAGATGAATCGTAAATAAAACCAAAATCTCAAGTGCCCTTGATAGACATTGCACATTTTAGGACTAAGATTTTGATTCAAGGAAAGTTTCAATTTCTAGGTATTTTTGTTGTTTAGGTATTAACGGATGTGATAATTATCTTTTAATTGTTTTTATTTGTTTCAAATTACGAATTATAGATAAAATTAGATTTTACACCGATTTTGGTACTTATCTGGATATAAATTAAAAAAATTGATTTGATATGACATGTCGACGTATTTATATGAATGAATGTTTATTTTTACTTATTGCTATTATTGCATACTTAACTTAATTAATTAATTAATTAGATTAACTAAACAACTATAAGTTATTGAAGCAAAGTATAGTCGTTTCTATTTTTTTTACTTGCTTTTGATTATATTTTTGTAAATAATTTATAAAGTAATTACATTACTGCATTAGAAAAATAATCCTATTTAGGATATTAAATTACCATTCCTCTCATATGTATGTTTACCGTATAGTCTTCCCTCAACACCCCGAAATTAATTTCTGAAGTAGTTGTTTATTTTTTTTTAAATTTTTTTTTAAATTTAAATTTCTGCGAATAATTAATAAACTAATTACATGATAAAAATATAATCAATTAGTTTTTTAAATTGCCTTCCTTCTGATATAAATGTTTTTTTTTTTTCATTTTTTTTCTTCCTTCCGCAAAACCCCTAACTTAATTTATAAAGTTGACGTTTTATTTTTTTTTTAATTTAATTCTTGCGTATAATTAATAAACTAATTATAAAGATATACAGCACTCAAAACGTTGGAAAAAGCCAATCTCTTCGAGAGCTACCCCACTTGCAACGTTTCTCTCGGTATTGATTAGCCAATTGCTACAAGCGTTACTTTTACGACCCAAGGCCATGCATCTAAAGAAGTTAACCGTTCAATAGAGAAAAGTTACTTTATAAACAAACACTTTTCGTGTATGAATAATAACAATAAAAATAAAATACTTATAATTATTTTATTATTTATTAAAAATTTTTCAAATGTAAATACATATTTGGAAATGTAACAATATGTGTATAGAGTAAAGACTAATTTTGTTTACAAACAAACTTGAGCAGCAAATGGCGTAAATGTCATTCAATTCAGTTACCCAAATTTTACATAGTTCGACTACCTTATTAAGCTCATTTGATTCTTTTAAAATTTTTAATTGACAAAAGTGTCAATAAGAGGACGATGGCAAGAGAATATGAATAATTCTTTGGAATATACAATTAGAAATGCTTACATTGATGTAATATGATTATACTCGTACAATAATATGTTTATTATAAAAAAAATATATATATTAAAATATTAAAATATTTTAATTATTAATTTATCTTATGTTATTATTATTTTGATTAGATTAAAAATTCGTAAAAAATCTATGCTTCTAATTAATGCAA
>JARJDU010001417.1:0-15122 GCA_030264695.1 Lissagria laeviuscula
AAAATTCAAACATATTAGAGAGAGTTTGATTGAATACTCTAATCAGATTTTTCATACCTAAGTTTTCTAATGGTTCTCAAAGTTGGTTGGCATTGTCTCACTTATCCCTGGTGATATTACACTGTCTCGACGTTACATAACGTCACAATCGGTCCTAGACGTGGGTGATCTGGGCCCCATCCAATAGGTCTACCAACATGCGAGTGGGTACCAAGGTGATCCCAATATAAATAGAAGTACTAGGGACGCATGCGACACTTGCCTAATTAACATCGCCCAGAACTCTGCAATAATATATTATTAAAAGTAAAAATTAAATTACAATAAATTAACACTAATATATTATATTAAAATAAATCATGTTATGCATGTTAAACAATTACGAGCGATAGTATAAATAAATGCAGTTGAAAACCAAACACAAACAATTCAAAAATTAATTTTGGCGTTTATGTGGTGAAAAAAGGGCAGGCATGGATATCTCCAAAAAGTCAATCAATTACCACCGAATTTGTCACCGAATTTGTTAAATAATTACGTACGATAATATAAACAAATACAGTTGAAAATATACAAGAATTTCATGCCTTCACTGAAAATATTTTAATTGAGAACTGTCACGTAATTTATTTATTAATAAGGTGCAGTATAAAACAAATTAGTGAAAAAGAAGAGATTGGGGTTCGCACAACGTGATGTAAGGAATCCGCTCATTTGCCAGAACAAGTCTAAAATCATGCATAATATCGCAAAGCAAGTTTTATGCCTTGGCAATTTGTTGAATAATTGAGCGTGATTACTTAATTTAATCTAGTTCCCTTATGAATTTTCTTCATTCCGATGGCGAAAACGGATCCCGACATACGCACAATAAACTTAAGTTTTAATACTGAAGCTCGAATTACGTTAATTTATTCCAAGCTCTTTCAACCAAATTTTGTAATTTTTTTAAATCATTTTTAATTATCAATTAATCTAGTTTCTAAATATATATTTTCCCTCCTCATGGCGCAAATGGTTCCCGAGATACACACAAAAAGTTGCAAAATCGTAAGTTTTAAGACAGATGCAATTAAATTAAACACCATAAAAAGCACCATAAAAATTAATTTATTTACTTTAGATACTTCCAACCTAAGTTTGACAATTTTTAAGAGCCTTTTCAATTGTAAACTTTACTTTGTTTCCAAATATATTTATTTCATCTCAATAACGCAAACTGTTTGCGAGATACACGCAAAATATCTAAGTTTTAAGATAGAAGCAATTACAAATTTAAATTAGTTTCCTACTATATTTTTCTCATCCCTATGGCGCAAACGAATCCCGAGTTATACGAAAAAACGTAAAAAACCTAGGCTTCTGATACAACCACAAATTAAATTACTTTATTTCAGGTATTTCCAACCTAATTTTGTATAATTTTGAAACTATTTCTAATTAAAAATTTAACCTGGTTTCCTAATAAATCTTTTCCCTCCTCATGGCGCAAACGGTTTCCGAGATACACTCAAAAACGTAAGTTTTAAGAAAGGTGCAGGTAAATTAAATTATTTAATTAAATTTATTTCTGGTACTTCCAACCGGAGTTAGTGATGTTTTAAAACCCTTTCTAATTATAGATTTTATCTAGTTCCAAAATATATTCATTTCATCGCAATGACGCAAACGGTTCCCGAGTAACGCGCAAAAATCTTAGGATTACGACAAAAGCACAAATTAATTGAATTAAATAAATTTATATCGGGCTTTATTAACCAAATTTTGTAACTTTTTAAAATTATTTCTAATTAGAAATTTAACCTAGTTTCCTAATATATCCTTTCCCTCCTCATAACGGTTCCTGAGATACACGCGAAAATCTGCAAAAATGTAAGTTTTAAAACATAAGCACAAATAAAATTAATTAATTAAATTTAAAATTCGTAATTTTTTTTAATCCTTTTAAATTGTAAACTTAATCTAGTTTCCAAATATATTTATTTCATCCCAATGACGCAAACGGTTCCCGAGTACCGCGCAAAAATCTAAGTATTAAAAAAAAATCACAAATTAAATAAAATTATTTTGGGCACATGCACCTAATTTTTTTAACTTTTTGAAATCAATTCTGTTTACAATTTTAATCTAGAATCCTAATTTTTTTTTTTTCATCTTAATGGCGCCAACGGTTTTAGAGTTATGCGCAAAAACGAGAGAAAAACCTAAGTTAACTAGGTATTTCCAACCATATTTTGTATTTTTTTAAACTATTTCTAATTTGAAATTAAACCTAGTTTCCTAATATATCTTTTTCCTCTTCATGACGCAAACGGTTTCCGATATACTCGAGTAAACGGGCAAAAACGAAAGTTATAAGACTGATGCACAAATTAAATTAAATTATTTAATTTATTTTGGGTACTTTTAACCAAAGTTTGTAATCTTTTAAAACCCTTTCCGATTGTAAACTTAATCAAGTTTCAAAATATATTTATTTCATCCCAATGACGCAAACGGTTCCCGAGTAAAGCGCAAAACAAAAGTCTAAGTATTATGACAAAAGCACAAATTAATTGAATTTAAATAAATAATTTCGTGTACTTCCAACCAAATTTTGAAAATTTTAAAACTATTTCTATTTACAAATTTAATCTAAATTCTAAAATATTTTTTTTCATCCCAATAGAGAAAACGGTTTCAGAGTTATGCGCAAAAACGAGAAATAAGCTTGGATTTTGAGACAAGCACAAATAAAATTAATTTATTTTGGGTATTTTTAACAAAATTTTGTATATTTTTAAAACCATTTCTAATTAGAAATTGAATTTAGTTTTCTAATATATTTCTTCCTTCCTGATGGCGCAAACGGTTCCCGAGATACACGCGAAAACGTGCAAAAACGAAGGTTTTAAAACAGATGCACAAATTAATATTATTTATCTGTTTATTTCGTGTACTTCGAGCCAAAGTTTGTAAATTTTTGAAACTCCTTCTAATTGTAAGCTTAACCTTGTTTCCAAATATATTTATTTTACCCCAATGGCGCAAACGATTCCTGAGATACACGCAAAAACGTGCAAAAACCTTAAGTTTTAAGACAAGAGCACGAATTAAATTAATTTATTTCGGCTACTTCCAACGTAATTTATTATTTTTTAAAATCTTTTCTAATTGGAAATTTAATTTAGTTTCCCAATTTAATTTTTTGATTCGGATGGTGCAAGTTGATACCAAGTTATGCGCAAAGCGAAATATTACTACAATTATTTAACTTCAACACGTTAGACAGCGCCCTAATCCAAAGCATGTGGTCCGGATATATCCATGTTGCAATATTACCATTTCCCAATAATGAAGATACGAAATCGAATTTTTATTATGACGAATTGATCATACAAACTAATATTTAAATCTTTGTTGTTTTTGTAACAAGAAATTAGTGTAATTACCTTAGCCACGAACAGATGACTCACTAATTCAGCGCAGACCACCTCCCTGAATCCATTCGGCCATTTTCCATAACCTGTAAATAAAATTATGATAACGAATAAAAATGAATTTCCAATTAAATACATGTTTTCTGTCAATTTAATAAAAGTATAACTCTAATTACCTTCATCACGATGAGGAGGTATTCCAATCCAACGCAGACCATGATGCACCATCCACTCTAACCCCGAACTACCAAAAATCGCGACGCACATTCCAGCTATATAAGCACGACTTGCCCCCAAAAGCACCAAACTCGATTCCACTTTTTATTTAAGCAAAGCTAACAATTGATATTAATTAAGCAAAGCAAAATAAATTATCGCACCACAAAATGCAATTGAAATTTAATGAAACACGATATTAATTACATTCGATTGATAACGCGACCGATCCGCTGACCTTCGGCTCTAAACAACCTGAAAAAATAAAAGAGATTAATATTAATTGCGTGCCTATATTTGGGTAAACATATTAAAGTTTAAATTAAATTTTGAAATTATCTTCTTATTAGAAATACTTTTAACATTAACACACGAAGAAGTGTAATTTATGTGCTAACAACAATTGTGGACTTCGTGACTGCAGCGGGTAAGCAATTAAAGAAAATCGATCAAGAAAATTACAAAGTCGAAATAAACATGTCGCTTATAAATTATTATTCAAAAGAATTATATTTCAGATGCACTTATATTTTAAATGTAAGCGAAAGTAACATTTTTCATAATTATATTGAGTATCTCACGTTTTACATGGCTAGAGAATACAAAATCAGTTAAATGTGGGTAAAAGTATAAATAATGTGCACCCAAGACCAAAATTAAAATGCAGCTGGAAAGCAAACAAGGAAATAGCACTCGATTGAAAAGTACCGCCGATTCTTTCATGTTGAGCCTACCTTAATAATAAAAATGTAATAATCCAATTATGATAGGCACTTGTAGTATTATACACAACACAACTACTCGATTTTTAAGGTCTTATGCGAAATTTTTGCAAAATTAAACAGCAACCACGAGGTGAAATAGACGAAGCTAACGCGCACAGTGCCGACCGTGGACTACGTGACTATAGCAGGTCACCAAGCCTAGCACGTAAAGCAATTAAGGGATTATCAAAGTTGCTATGTCGAAGCAAGGTGACTAACATAACATGATGCGTTGCATCACATGTTTATATTTTATTCAAAATAATGTTATGGACGCTTAATTATCGCTTGTATTTAAATGAGTCTAATTAGTTAAATTGAAAATTTAACACTCTTTCAGCTGATATTTTTCGTATACCGATGTGGATAATTATTTCCGACTAAAAACCAAAATTACACGGTAAAAATAATATTTTTGTAATTTTAATATATATTTGATTTATGCACTAACGCATCAGGTACACGCCTGAGGGGTCCAAATTTTGAAAGTGACTGCAAAAGCCCCATCACGAGGAGGCTTCAAATTGATTGTGCGCCTCAAGGGCCTCAGAGTTATTGTGCGCCTCGAGCCCCGTTAGCTTTAAATCCGCTGCTGCCAATGGAGATATAATTTATCTAGTATTAGCTAAAAAAAAAACACAGGTAAAATATTAAACTTCCAAGTTTGGAAATAATTTTTAGGGCTTTCCTGCAGGACTACGACGCAAAGTTATGGGGAAAATGGGAAAATTTAACACGCTTTCAGCTGATGTTTTTCGTATACCGATAAGAAAAATGGTTTTCTAGTAATCACAAAAAACCCAGAAAATTAATAAATTTTTATGTTTAAAAATTATGTTTACTGCTTTCCTGGGGAAGCTACGATGCGGTCAAAGCCAAATAATATACCAAATTTACCACTTTTTCTACTAATATTTTTTGCGTATCTGTGGTGATTATAGTTTCTGAGTAATAGTTAATAAAACGCAGAGAAAGTATCATGATTATAAATTAAATAATTATTTTATGGACTTTCGTGCGGGATTATAGATGCAGATATGACATCAAAACATATCAAATTTAAAGCCTTTTCTATCAACCTTACTTGATATTAATTTTATGTCAATTGCCGGTAATTCGAGAATAATCAATTTATGTAATAACTTATATATATTAACATAACTTGGTTGATTTCTGCAATAACTTGATAAACGTTGGATAAAATATATTATTGAATGATAATATACCTGATAGTATTATGGCTTGAAACAATCGGTGTGCGATTGACAATCACAGCAATGTGTATGCGTAGTCCACACTAATCCAACGAAAATTCCACACTGAAATAACACTAAAACACTTTTAAAATGAAAGTCAGCACGAAGGTTTCACGATTCAACACTTTTCACTTCATCCCGATTGAAAACCGTGGAGATTGAAACAGGAATTGTGAAAACTTGTGAGAATATACGAAGCGTCGCGCGCGATTTGTCACGGTCGCTCTAGCACTGGCTAGCACGCAGTATTATCAGTTCTTGCAGTCCCTCTTTCTATACCTGTGTATCATACAACACCTCACCTTGCTTCACCTTCATTGCATTTAATTGCGTATGCCGGCTTATTGTTATTGTTTATTTGCAAACGCATACTGGCTGCTAAGAATACTGTAACCGTTTGAAGAGTGCTATACTTATGTGCTTGTACGGTATGCTATCCAAGTATATATGTTGGGTGACGTATATAATATTTCATTTTTGGGTATTTTTTTGACATGGAACGTATGATTGTTTTAATTTATACGGTAAAGTTTGTTTCGCTTAACGAGTGTTTCGCATTACGAGTAAGACTTTGGAACGAATTATGCTCGTTATGCGAGGTTTCACTGTATGCGCTATTTTATGATTATCACCAATTTTACAAGTAGACTAGGATTTTGTGCTAGGAAGTAACATGTGTTCGAATTATTTCCACAGGAGTCTTTGCTATATAATGTTTGTTTTAGGTTTCGATACAATTTTCCTGCAACTGTGCACTTACTCGCCATCAGTACACCTAATAGCTGCTGTATGTTTTCCTATGAACGAGCATTGAACATAAAACACCCCTTATTATGTCATAGCAGGATTGCATTAAGGCAAATGACATTGGGGATTCTCGGTAGTTAGCTTATTTGCGCTAGACTTTCGCTACGATGCTAGTTATGAATGTCACTGCGCGACATATTGAATCTATAAAAATGGCTTTAGATAGAAAAAAAATACTTAGCAAACAGAAACAGTTGAAACCATTGATTAAAACTATAATACAAACACATGTCTGAGTCATCATGCATCCTCTAGTATAACATCTAAGGTTACAATGCACGCACATTTCAAATAAATTATCTGAATATACACTCAGGATTATTTGATTCTAAACTATAAAGAATAATTATAAAAATAAAGCTATAAATCAATTTACTGGTCCGAACGTTTTGAATTTAACGAGGCCTAACGCTTTCATTCTCAAACTATTTAATTTCACTAAATGGCATACAATAAGCGTTGTAGATAGTCTTGAATTGTCGACTGTGAGCCATAAGCAAAAAAACAATGAAATAAATTCAAATTCATAATATTTTCCTTTGTTGGATTGAGGATTTGGAGGGTTAACGCGTGCTAAAAAGAGGGCTGTTGCGTCCTGAGATTGGGGCAGCATCGCAGCAGACAATCACAAAGTGTAGTGAAAAACAGCAATTTTGCTAATGCATTTTCAAACCATTTGTAACGAAATGGTCGACGAATGATATCGCTCGCGTCGCTATCGTAAATCAACGCCTGGGGACTCCAAAAGCTGATAGATATAAACGCCATGCGTAATTTCTGCCTACAACAACATACAAAAGACTAATTTAGATATAGCGAACGATCTGAGATCATACATAGTCCTTGGGAAGATTTACTGATATCGAAGAAAATTGGAGATTGGGGAGTTTAATGAAACAACCAAGTACTCCAAGACATGTAACTTAATTTGTTTTGTAATATTATGATTAAGCACGACTATGGAATTGAGAAATCAAGTTTTTGCTTAATAAGAAAACTTTACTAAGCTCATCTTATTCACATCCTATATCTAAAACTCATCTTTATTCTGTTTTTGTGTAGAAGTCGCTTCGTATGTTCGCCGCCGTTCCCGAATAATTCCCGGTGTTGGTTGCGGTCGCCTTCATCAGACCCACGGGTGCAAAGTAGACGTCTGGCCCTTTTAAATTGTTGCCATAAGCCGGAGCACGCGACCGCACGCGCCTTCCATTCGCAATTCAACGGTAAACCGAAAGAGGTTGCCCTGGCGCTCTTTGTGCTTGTAACGATGTGCTGCCACAATAACGTCTAAATAAGAGTGCACTAAAAAGAGGGATTACTCTCATGAATAGCTGAGTGAAAAAGATACACGCCGGAGATTAGAGAAGATTACCTATTAACATAACCCTCGCAACAAAAGGGCTAATAGATCGAGATGAAGAAGATCCCTAGGCGTGGAAACAACGTAAATAAATACACGATGCCTAATTAGCTATTATTATCTCATTACATTACTTTTCTTAATATTTCACCAAATTTACTATCGCATGACAAGAAGTTTTTTTTTCTGTGGCGCTACAACCACAGATGGGTTTCCGCCTCAAACACAATTTGGGCTTAAATCAAACTCCACTACGTCTAGCCATCTTTGCTTGGACATTCCACTCCTGCGTCCTTTCTGGGGTTTCATTCGCTCAACGTGCATGACAACCCCTTTTTTATTTATGCAACCCGACCAACTCTATTCTCAAATATGAACATCATTTAATTGCACCCGACAAAAGTGTCATGGAACGAATGCTTTTAGCATCTACATAGAGCCATATTATCGACAATGCAATATCGAAAATCGAATATCTGGCGCATGTATCGACGGTGCTGGCACAGCATAGTTCTTGGCGGACGGGTCATAAATTTACATTAAAAGTGTAACAGTCAGTAATAGCTGTTGCACGCATGCAAGCTAAACACGCAGGGATGATGTGGGGCGCAAACCATTCCGGATTTGCGGCAGTGCGGCGCGCAAACGGAGAGAAACGGACATATGCGCGTAGGATATAATAGCGTGGCGTGTGTTTACGCACATGCAATTAAAGCATTAAAGAAAAATGAGGGTCGTGCGGGTTGATGTTGTTGGGGTGGTTCGTGTCGTCGAGGGTAATATAAATTGCAAACTGGATATGTGGATGTTGGAATCATCTACTTTTCTCGAGAATATAATCTCGTAGCAAATTATTGTATATTTGCAAGGTTTTGAGTTAATATTGCTAGGATTATTAATAGAATATGGTTTTGTGTTCTATTCATTGTTTGGGTTTTGGCGTGATGTGGGTTAACGATAACGATGAGGTTTCCGAAGTGTTCGAACTTGGGTTATTCCTGGATTAAGAAATTGTATTGATTTTGCTCGCGGTTCTAAATTTATAGTACCCTTTAATTTAATGACATCTATACACATTATATTGATCTTTGATTCAAATTATTAACTGGATTTTTTAAGTCACTTTATACAAGTTCTATGGGCTAGCACGAAGCAGTAGTTTTGCTTTTATTACCAAGCACTTAAAATCAAACGAATAAAACTCGCGATATAAATTGAATACCGAAGAAGCAAATTGCATTCGAAATGAATCAAACCGCATCGGCGTTCCGCGAATTACATGAATAGCAACTAATAATAGAAGATAGATGTCAGGCGATAGTCATAGCCTGAGAGTGCTGCTGTCATCCCGGAATAAAACAATCAATGATCCGAAGCATAAAGAATTGCTTTCCTTCACGCTGTGAAAGCTACTGCCAGATTTTCAAGAAATTTTATTTGCTTCGCGATTTTCTTAATAAGAAAAGAACAAAATCAAACAAGTTTTTTCTCTTAATCGCACCCCATTCACATACTATTCAAATAAATAACAACAACAATGTCGACGACGTTAACTGCGCACGGAGTGCACGCCACGAAGCTATTGAAAGTAAAAGGCGTTGGCGTTGGCCTTAGGTCCATTGTCGCCGTTTATAAATCGGATATTGGGGTAAACAACCACCGAACGAGATCCTAGTGAAAGCCGCACGCCGCCGTCAGGGTGTTTCGCACGACAATGTTGTGCTTTGAGCTTTGAGCCGTTGCTATTGTATTGCTGACAAGCGCAATCGGAGGGCGAAACATCAGATTAGGCTTAGACGGAATTGTTACATCATGAAGTATGTAAAGCAGTTAGAAATCCATGTTCACGCTTATCATGCATTTGTTTGTGTGGAAATCGTGTATCTATACGCTGGCAGTGCGTTGCGAATGCAGTTATGCAATAAAAGTTGGGTTAAATAGATAAAGAATCGAATTGGATAGTTGGATGATGTTTTCGGGGGCGCAAAATATGTCGGATATTAGATATTAGGAAGTTGGCAGTTCTTTGATATTGGCGGAGCGTGCGTGGCACGTGTAGCTCGTTTCCTGTCAATAAAGAGTTATTTTCTTTTTTGGGCGAGAATAAAATCGACGTTTAATTGTCATGTGTTATGATTTATTTGGTAGGGTAATAGAATCAAGTTGAAATTAACGATAAGAAAGCATGTGAAAACATTAAAAAATTATAAAGTGAATATAGAATTAAAATTAAATTAAAAAATCAATTACAAGGCTCATAATAAAATTCATTTTAGGTGAAAGCAAGTAGCTTTAAATTAATTTGTAGCAAACATGCTAACGCATTATATAAAAATCTCTTAGGAAAACAGCAAAGATAATATAATTTAACTCAAACCGCGTTTCATTCACGCTTCGTATTTTTATCTGCACGTTGCTGTAAAATTTAATAATAAAAATGCTTGGTTGGTAAATTAAGGTAATTAGTTTTCGCCCCGTTTTTGTTAAATATGGTTAAATTGAAAAGAAAAATGATGGATTTTCCGTTTAGTAACATGCTGCAACAATTTGTGCTAATAAGCGCATATTTGCGCGGCGAGTAAACGAGGTGTTACTACTAATTACGCTCTTGAAAACTCTCGATATCAGCTAAAAACGGCGTTAATTAGAACGCTTGATTTACGTTAGTCTCTAAACGCTTTACTACTTGTATGTATGACCCGGTTTTTGGGATTTTATTATATTTTATGGGATGAAATTCAACTTTAATCCGGTTTCAGTTAAAAGAATGTTGAATCCTTATTTCAAATTAGTACCGATAAATTTTTACATAGAGATTAAACAGGTAATTAAATTACTATTTCACCAAATTTCAGCAAATCATATTCAATACATTAATAGCATCCCTTTGAGAGTTGCTTCGTATGTCAATTTACATCATATAATACCCTCCAACCGTATTAATTAATTAAGTCATATCAGAAAGCATCAGCACTCGCGCTTCATTTGCGCAACGCAACGAATTCTATTGTGTTTGTCATGTCGACGTCGGGAAAGGTTGTATCAACCCTCCTCGGCACGTCCGGGTGCATTGCACCACGTAGTGTCGCGCGATCAACCGACTGCACACGTCATAAAATTCACAATCAATTTAACAAACTTCGTTTACTCGTTGCTTGGCACAATACCATTGCTAAGAGTACTGGCATACTAGCAAACAGCGAGGAATTCTTCTATGACGATTGGAAAATCGTTGATGCAATTTTCTAGTCGGGCTAGATAGGATATGCGATTGAGAAAGATGGAGAGGACAAATCAGTGATTCGTAAGTCGCATGTGGCATGTTTTATACATAGATCTTTGAGTTTATCCATCTGCCATGCGAAAAAAATGTCTGCGATGTGACTTTCCATCCGAACCTTTGGCGCACGTGAGGCGAATACTGATCATCCCGCAATAAATATAAACATGGTGCGATTTTAAAAGGCAATTTAAGAAAAAGCGCTTTTTTCCGGAAGAAATAAATAAACAAATAAGTAAATGGGATTAAAATAAATCTGGAAAAATAAAAATAAATAGAGATACTAGTCAAAAAATGTAAATAACAGGTTTCCGGGATAAATGATCTTATTTTTAAAGAAAAAGTGCTTATTTTAGAGATAGAGTGGCATGCAGTTTAGCTTACTACTAAATCAACAGAGAAATTAAATCGATGTTTATGTCAGATTGATTTAAGGTGACCATAAGTAATTTATTTCAAGACATTATTGGCTATATCAAGTTGATAGGTGTAATTTTTATGTAATTTTAATGTTAATAAAAATTTGACTTCAAATTTTAAGTAATAAATATTTGGCCGAAGTATTTGACCAACATTTAATTCACAAAAGTCTTCGGAAACTTGTGGTCACACTAGCTTTCACAGGAAATCTGCACCAACTGCATCTACTCGTGTCTATAGCATTTGCAAATATGCCATTTAGACATAACGTCGCGACAATGTTTGATCAGCGTCTCGTCTCGACTTGGAATATCTGAAATTGGCAGTAAATGTCTTCTCCTTATTCGTGAATAAGTTTTCATTCTTTCCTTAATTTAAGACTATTCCGTCTGAAAACGTTTAGTCCTTTACAGTGACACATTTTGGATTGTAGATGAGCCAGGCTCAATTTAATTATGCGGGCACGTATCAATAAATTTTAAAACCATTTCATTAATGTCCGAACTCCACGTGACCAAAATTTAAATTGCCGTCTACATTAAAGTAGTTCTTGAGTTTATAGATAAGGTTTTACAAGACTAACGAACTTCGAAGCGAGACTTAGCTTAAGAATTTCGAGACGAGATTAGACGGCAATTTCGAGATTTTTGAAAAATCACAACAATTTTCCTAACAATTATAATGCATTTTAAAGTGCCCAAAATTTAAAAAAAAAATGTATACAAAAACTCACCAACATTTTTTTAGTATGAATTTTGGAATGGCGATGATAACAAAATGTTGAACTAGGCAATTTATATCTAACCTTTCTAATCAGAAAGAGCAAAATAGTCAAAAGTCACGACTTGTCGACTACAAATGCAGTTTTCTTCAGTAGGTAAAATTGTAGACGCAATGTATTGGCGCGTAGTACACCCTCGTGAATACTGCATCGCTGCATCGTTTGTGGATTTTAAACAAATTTTGTGATGCAAACTAATAGTGACTCCTTCCTCTTGTAATATCTCATCATCTCACTCCTCAACACAGCCATTTAAATAATTATTCCCCACCGAAACAAAATAATCATCAATTTAACTTATTTATCCAATTTAACCTCGAGACTCCTCGTCTCGTGAAACCCTATTTATAGACTTCTTCAGAACACTGTCAAGGTCGGTATCTGTGCCCTCCAGTTGCCATTTTTTTTTGGCAGCTGTTTATAACACAAACAGTGGAATAAGGAAAAACATTAATGATCTTTTGTTGATTTTTTCTTAATCTACTGTCTGTGTCTCCGATAGCAGACAAAAAATATCTACTAGCCTTTGACCAAGTAGGGTTCGGACATTAATGAAGTCTCGGAATATATATAATAGAACAGTTTGTAAAAATTATTCATATTTTATTTCATTGAATTTTTTTTTCTCTCTAAAGTTCAGCTAAAGTTCAAAAATAATGAAAGAATCATACAATAAACTTTAAACTAAACTTTTAAAATTTCCATGCAACCGAGTTCACAATCACATAATAGGCTTTGCGGCATAGAGAATCTGCATTAAATGTTTATGCGTACACAGAGATACACAGCGTTGTTCCCTTTTTTGCTACTCAGCTTGATATTTGAGTTTGCGGAAGTTCAAATCCTCGTTAGTCCCTACAATATTTATCACCAGCGCAGTTTCAACCATCATTTCATGTTTTAATGCATTCGAAATCAACTTTTAAAAGCCTATTATTAAACATTAACAACTATTCGAATTAGATCTTCTCTTCCGAAATGAAATAAAATTGAACAAAGCACAATAAATAGAAAATATATTATGATTTTCAACTTGAAACTAAGACTTGCGATAACAGAAACCGTCAACAGTGCAAAGTTGTTCATTCTCAGTATTGACAGACAACTTACACGAGTTTCACAATGTATGTTTATCCTCCCGTCTCAACCCAACCCGTCCCATCTTGTCCCGTTGGCACGAGTATAAACTTTATGCTTCGAGTTCTAAGAGGAGTATCCTGGAACCGTTAAGTATTTCAAGTTGAGTTAGATTGGGTGTACGCACAGGATAAATAAATATTGAATCGAGGATGAGCGTCTTGTCTTGAGTGCTAGAGCTATGTCTTACTCCAGATGCATTTCAATTGAGTTTACATCGTTATGGTTATATAGCATAGGGCCGGATCTACTCCGGGAATTGAATCATATGTAAAACTAAATTTGAGAAAAATGGATTTAGCAAATATTTGCTATTTATTCACCTACATTGAGCCATAGAAAATTATGAAAATAAAAGAAATTCAAGCATTAGACTTAATGAATAAAATTGAGGTTCTTATATTATTATAATCTTAAAGAAACAATGAATACAGAAAGTATGGCATATACTCGAAATAGTTTGGCACAGTCGAAAGCAATCGCCTGTAACAAATTACTTCAAAACTGCACCGTTAAAATTCCCATTATCTTCCGTTATGCCGGTCCAATACTCAATCCTATTTATCGGATTTGCGAGCTTTCAATATCGCTGCTAAATTGTTATAAAGCAAGAGGAAAACGAAGTTTCATCGAATGGTGAATGCACCGCACAAGCTCTTGAACATATTGATGTAATCTCCATACCAATATGAAAAGTACCACATACGCTGTAGTATTGCTTTGATATCGAAATAATATGTTGGGGTGTGGAGGAGATATACATGTAGTAAAGTAGATACATGACTAACTCGATGGATAGGAAGCAGAAGGGCAGGTTTATCATCAGCAATATTGCTATAAAGTAGATTGCATTATATTTGGCTATGAAATATCTCTCAAAAATTTCAATATGGGATAATGCGAATGGATTAATACCTAAAATAAAGGCTTAGTGGACGATCAGGTTAACATAGCCATTGTTGAACCGATGGTCGCAGGATGGATTCCATAATGAGCCAGAAAGATATGTGTCAGCTCTGTTTTATAATTAAAATAATATTGAGTTGCAGATCAAATAGAAACCACAGCGGGTATAAATTGGAAATGGAAATGAGGTCCCATTGAAATACACTCTAATAGGAATTTAATATAAATTTCAAAGGTTGTGATATCGTTAAACGCTAAAACTATGCCCAAAATTAAATTACTCCAGTGCCGTCTTTAGGCATGGGCATCATGGGCAAAAGGATGTGAGCCCCACGTTAGGGAGCAGCACCATCAGGACCTGCATCAAAATGAATTACATGTACAGATGATCTTTCTGCATATGCTTATTGTACTTTGTACTTTGATTGAGAATGTTTAGAGTTATAGTCCAAAAACCGTAGAAAAGTCGAAAAGGAAAAACTGTGTAGACCGGGAAACGACTCTAACGTCGTTACAAAGAGTGACTCAACACGCACATTTTGGCATTTTGACCATTTTCTACGGTTTTTAGTTTAAGAGGTGTATTATCGCTTCAATTTTTGTTAAATTGCCATTTTTGTGTAATCATTTCTACAAATACTCATAATGTGGATCACCAGTTTTGGCAAAAATTAATTACGTCATTTTTTTTTTAGTTCACCGCTTCTTTGATATACTAATGATATTATGATATTTTGTATCTTGTTTTGTGCTTAGTCGATCAATAACAGTTAAAA
>JARJDU010001432.1:0-14961 GCA_030264695.1 Lissagria laeviuscula
ATCAATAGGAAAATCTAAGAATTCGAGGATTGTGCGTATGGTGTGCTCCGGGTGTTCAACTAATTGCTCGTAGAAGATGACGTGCGTCGGTCCACTGAAGTTCTTTAACCAATCCAAATTCGTTTTCTTCCATGCCGTTAGTTTATTATTCACAAATTGTTGCCAATCTACAACATGACAATATTACCAACAATCTCTGTGAAGAACTATGACCATACATTTGCCTTTCGTACGACGATATCTGTCAGGTGAAGCGAACCCAACATGACCACCAGATTGCCGATTGAATTCTGCCTGGATAGCAGGAGCAGGTGCTCGTACCAAAAGCAGGGCTTTCTTAAATGGCCGTCGGGCAATTGGACCCCATTCATGTGTCTTCACTACTAGCACCGAACCATTTGATATGCTCTCAGCAGGAAAACCATTTTTTAATAGGCCATAGTCCTTGTAAACGCTTCCTGTTAGCACACCTACAAAGAAATTGTAAAACTTTCTAGTGACATCACTAAAATAACTAAAAAATTCAACTTTGTGCTAATAAACTAATTATTCTAATTTTACCTGTTGCTTGTTGCAGTAAATACCTCAACCAGGTATTCCCACTACCAGGAAACGATGCTAAAGCAACAGGATCAGCTCTCGGAGGTTCCAAATAGTTAAGATCCGAACACCATTGAATGCGATTGCGTCGGAGGATGCCCGCCGAGCGTTTCTGCTCCGCTTTAGGGTTCGGATTGAACGGTAGGCGATTATACAACAGGATCTTTTGCTCAAGCGTCCTGGAAGCTGCATGCAGATCCTGTCTCACGGCAGTACCGGTACCAGTGGTTGCACCGCTCGTGGAAACATGATATCCAGCGGTGGGTAACCGGAATGCTGGCTGATGCAGCGTTATCGCTGATAGGAAGAGCACACCGGCGAGATACAGGGCGATGAGGATGGCTAGCAACCAGAACCGCGGCCGCGTCAACTGCATTTGTCCTGTACAAACTTGTAGTCATCTTATGTCCTCCTTTTCTTCTTCGGCAATTGGGACTTCCTAGAATCATATGTCGATTTTCATGCTAAATTTTGATTGGTTGGCATACAGGTGGAATGATGTAATTCAGAGGCGCAGGATTTACAATTCGTTTAGACATTCAGAAAATGGTTGCCTACTTACATGATGGCGATCGGACGCATGGTTTTAAGTTCGGGGCTTCTTCATAGCGCGTCCTTCTTTGGTTTTTTGCTCTAGGGGTGTTACAATTGTGTTGGGTAAGGCGTAGGACATGGAATGTTTGACGTCCGGGCGCTGTGTAAGCGTCGCTGCCACCCGGCAGCAGCAAGCAGGAGCTTCACGACGCATGCGGCTGGGTAAGCGTCGCGACGCCTTGCTCACATATTTTCCTGCACCTGCTTTCATTTCTGAAAGAAACAGTACCGTATTTGCTGAAATCATCAATGAAAAATTGTGGTAATCAGGTTTTTAACTTAAAATAACAAATTTTGCGATTTAAACGATAATAAGATAACTTTTATTGTTATGAACCGATAAGTAACCATTAATTATCAGTCTGGGAACAAATAGATTTGTTTGTTTACAACATTTGGTCATGTTATCTCTTAATACAACCGTAATTTTATCTAAAACAATTAAATTACAAGCGCTGTTAAATCGAATTTGAAATACATCGGAATTGTAATTTTAACGATGCCTTTTGCGTTGTTATTTATATTTGTAAATGTTATAAGCATTTTGCCATCAATTCAGAGTTCAATAATCCAACAACTTTCTTTTTTGTTTCTAATTCTTTTTTAAGTGTATACTAGCCTTAACCTTAAACGAGCACATGTGCATCCGTGTGTTGTGCATGTGTAAGACAGCTGTATCAGCTGATATCCGAGCATATAGCTAACATGTGCTCGTTGTTCTCTCACTCGTTGCTGCTGATGTTTATATTCACAGTTAAATTTGAATAATTTGCCGAGATTATTTACGGTGACCTAATTGGTGTCGGCGCATTACTGGCGGCGTGATCAACGTTGAGACGCAAAAGTATGAATTCGGTCAACAACCACACATTGTACGTCGGTCAATGTCGTCAGTCGTCAGCATCACTTCGCAACAGTATCTTGTATCTTTAATACTTCGAAACAAACGCATTTTTTTGCAGAATTTAATTATATAAATTTGTGAAAATTAGTTTCAAATCGTTTTACAATGTGCGCGCTTATCTTTCTTTTCGGATAAATGAAAACATAATATTTGCGTGATAAAGATAAAGTGTATACGCGGCTTAAGCATACCCAGTGTTACCAACTTCAATAAATTTTTAATTTTATATTTATGACCGAAATTAATTATTTATTTAATGGCAATTTAAACAATCTCTCAGTAAATATGAATTATTATTATTATTATTATTATCAATTCTAATTTTATTATTAATTTAAATAATAATGGAACGGCATAATAGTTTTGAAACAAAAAAGAAGATGACAGTGCTGCCACCTGATCCTGTCTTTCGATTCAAATCATTAGGCCATTTAAATTGTTTATGTTTCACGGAAAGTTTCGATAAACAAAATGGGTCCGAAGAGCAAACTATTGCTGACTTACCGGACGAGATACAAAAGACTGATAACGCACTCACACAGAAAATATTAATGGCGGCTGGTGAAGACGGCATTGTATACTTCTTTGATTTAGAGGTTAGGACATTGTCAGCTATTTAATTTAAACTGTGCATTATTTATTCTTGTACTTTTTTGTCATAGAAAAACAGACTGAAGTACAAACAGCAGATGGGACATTCCATCCAATCTATTCATAGCTTTAAATCTCAGGTGATCATCCAAGAAAAAGCTGGTGCTATAACAATCTTCCATGGAAATCAATCAGTAGATGAAGGATATAAAAGCATTGCAAGCATTCCCTGTGCATCAGGTTTCTGTCGTTCTATATATATAAAATCATCAATGCAATTGCTCATACCTCAAGAGAATGCCATCATAGAAGTTTATGATTTGATTATACAGAAATCCCAAAAGTATTTGCATTGTATACCACAAGATTTAACCAATCGAGAGCAAAAAGTTGCAGAATTAGGGCAACTAATGTGCATGGAATACACTATTATTGAAGGGGCTTCTTATGTGTTTGCAGGATTTGAGACTGGATCTGTTTACATGATTCAGATGAATAATGATCAAGTAGTTGCTGCTTTTAATTTCGAAGAGCAATTGATTTCGATTACTTTTGATCCGGTAGCGATGCGTGGAGTCGTTGGGGGTGGGGGAAGTAATCTAGAGGTATTTGGAGTGGACAAGCGATCGCTGCAAATGAAACTGCAATGTGTTCTTAAGCTGACAAATCCCGGTTGCGTACGGATCAAAGTTAGACAAGACAGGAAAGTCTTAGTTTGCGGAGGGTTTGATGGCAGAGTAAGGATCTACTCGTGGAAAACATTGCGACTGCTTGCTGTCTTAGCTGAGAATCATGCGAGCGTCACCGACTTGCAATTTTCCGATTTCGCTGTGGATCAATGGCGTGGCAGGATTATGGCTGTATCGGGTGCTGATGGTATTGTTTCGTTATGGTGTTTATATAATTGATTGAGATAGCTAGAATTCAAATTGTATTTTGCTAGATATTTAATAAAAATTCAGGAAGATCATAAATTAAAATTAAAAAAAAAAACGAAAATGAAATCATTGTCAGAAGTGGGATTCGAACCCACGCCCACAGAAGTGGACTGCGACCTGAACGCAGCGCCTTAGACCACTCGGCGATCCTGACTGATTTTACCCCTGACCTTATCAAACGAGTTGTCATAGATATAGATATCTAGGCCTCCCAAATAACAGAAAATATAAATGAAATCGGTATTCAATTGAAGTATATATACAGTTCTATTTTATTATCATCAATAAATATTCAATTAACTAGAACTAACAGAGGAATTGTATAGAATCAACACGCACAACAGCAAGCTAATTTTTATTAACATGCCAACACTCTAATTGTATCTTTAAATAAATCTTCCATATTTTTAAAGCTAAGGAAGCTGTACAACTAGCTTCTGTTATTTATAACGATTAAGTTATGAAAGACTTTGATATGTAGGCTACCCAAATAGCATAACAAATAATTTACATTAAGTATTGAAAACAAATAAACCGAAATCAATCTGAATAGAATATTACAGTATTCACAGCCCCACTATTTTCAGCAAATTTACAATTAAAACGAGGAATGTGACTAAATGACTAAATCATTGCATCAAACTGACACCCGCATGCTCTCATTGGTCTAGTTTTTCATTAACTAGTCCCATTTTTGTCAATAAATCCGAATGATAAGTATCTTTTGTCATTATCAACCTAATTTTTTACAATTTTAGAATTAGCATTCGTCAAATGCGTCTAATTATAATATTTACCATATATTTGATAGATTATAGGATGTGATAGGTAGGCCACTCAAATAGCACCATTTAAAAATTCTCGACTTTTTCACCATCAAGCAGAAACATTAACTTAAAATATCTCTACTCTATTTGCAAGTCATATAATCATCATAAAATTTACATACATACAACAAAAATTATCTCAATAAGGAATGTATCATAAATGACTAAATCAACTCATCAATACTGACACCCGCGGGTTCGCTTTCTTCAATCGTTTTTTCATTAACCAGTCCAACGTTTGCCAACCCTTCCGCATCAACACCCAAAGTATCTTGTACCATTTGCAAACTAATCTTCCACAATTTTACAGCTAAGCGATCATCCTGAGCAGCTACAGATTCCTGGCATCTAAAGCAATTATTAAAATAAACTCCGGTCGTGCCTTGAAGTTCCATAGCAGTGGCACAGAAAACCGTCGTCGATGCGGCTTGCTGCATAGATTTCGTAAAAGGACGTACAAGGAAGTATGCCAGTCGATAGAACCACGAATATCGAGGTAAACTGGAAGAGACCATGTTTCCCGGATGAAGAGAAAACACGGAAATCCCTTGATCTTGTAGATTCTTGGCAAGTTGTCGTGCGAAGAGGACATTACATAGTTTCGAGTTGTTGTAAGCTGACATGTGCCAATACTGAGAGGCGGTTTCTAATGAAAGTGTAGATGCGTGGATACTATCAGCAGTTAAATTCGCAAATCTGTAAGAGAACAATGATACAATTTACCAAGGAAATTTCAGTTGATATAAAACCTGTGGCTTTCCGAACTGACGACAACAACACGACTGCCGACCTTTAGCAATGGTCGAAGCAGCAGCGTCAAGTAAAAATGACCTAGATGATTGACACCGAATATCTTCTCATAGCCGTCGGTGGTTTTCTCATAGGCAATCCCAAAAACTCCAGCATTCAGTATCAGCATATCAATGCTTTTGGTAGGATACCGGCGTTGAATTTCCTTGAAGCATTGCAAGACTGATTTTAATGAGGCAAGATCTAAATGTACCAGTTCACACTTAACATCAGGTTTTGTAGAATTTCGGATCTCAGCTAATGCTAATGTACCAGCCTCCATATTCCTACAGGCAATTAAGACATGACAGCCATGTCTACATAAAGATTTTGCAGTCTCCAAACCTATTCCACAATTACCACCCGTAATCACACAAAACTTGTTATTGAGATCTCTTCCATGTAGGACCTAGGACATGAATATACAAGCTGTAGTAATTAGTAAAGGAAATTTGTACTATGTACCTGTAAAGCAGTACTGGAAGCATCAAATCGTTGACGATAATCATTGACGTGATCCTTTTCCTCGACGGCAAATGCAAGACGAGGATCTGTGTACGTAGTGCGTTTGTTTTCATGATCAACGTAGATTACCTTCCCCGTATTCTTATCAACGCAGCGTTCCCAGCCGAAAGGCAATTCGCCATTGACGACTTTCTTGATGCCGGTACGTGGATGCGTCCATTGCGTAGCTTTAGTTAAATGATTGGCGTAGAAGACGTTGCCGTCGACTGTAACGCGTTCCTCCCAACCTGGAGGTAGCTCGTCTTCAGAATCACTATCTGGTACGTTCATTCCAAGAATTATTTGAAGCTACAAAAGATTGCAATTTGCATAGAGTTTTGTAAACAGCTGGTGGGATGAGTTATTATGGATTTACTTAGGGTGGCATCTACAGGGTTATAGTGTAAGACTAAAAGATGACACTTACAGGGTTGATGGTGTATGAAATTACCTTTTGTAGTTTTAAAATTAATGTAAGACATAATTTAATTTTTGATTGTACATCAAATACGCCGTCATTTTGTGAAAATTTTAATCCGACAGGGGTACCAACCTAAATATGTATAATATTTGACATTTGCAAAAATGATTTTACTAAAACTTGGGCATTCAAGCTATAGTAATTAACCATTAATATTTTACATAACAATTATATACTATTGCAATTCATAATATTATATTAAAAAATTTAAAATGTTTAGAAGTTGATAGCGTTTACCATACCCTAGCATTGATGCAGGTTCACAACTCGGCTATTCTTCTGCTCTTCGACTTCGACGTTCGTCATCGGTGCGCCGCTCTCTCGTCCCCGACAGCGCGCGGCGGCCTACGCCGAGCAGCAGCGGCAGCAGCAGCGAGTCGAGCCGCGCCAGTTGGCCAGTGCCACCAGCGACCGTCAACGCCGCAGCGTGCATCCTAGACGGCGACGAGTTTCGTTCAGCAAGTAAAATCGTGTGTAAGATGGTGGTCGTCGTGTTCGCATCGTAAGAGCATCGCATCTACACCTCTGCATCTTCTAGGTCTACCCGAAGACGGCATCGTGGACGTCTCGTCGTTCTGTGAAATCTCGTAGATCGACGGGAGTGCGATCGTTAGCATTCCGCGTGAGTCGGGGCCGCGCATAGCGGCGGATGTCGCCTCCCAGTGAACGCTTGCGTGCAAGGCAGCAGCGGCCGCAGTAACGACGCGATGGAGCGCGACGCGGCGAGGAGCAAAGAGGAGCGGTTGTGCCGGCTGTGCGCCACCATCACCACGCACCCCAATCAGCGCGTCGACATCTTCGCCGGCGATGGGCTGCGGAGCAAGATCGAAACTTGTTTGCCCGTGCATGTAAGTTGATGTCGAGTGTGGTTTGCTGCGTGGAGTGAGCGTCGGCGAGCTCGCACCACATGTCCGTTGCTATGGCAACTACGTTGTAACAATAACATCGTCTTATGAATGACAAGTCTTGTTGGATTTGTTGTTATTTTTCTATTAATATTATTTTCTTATATAATTGATTGTTTGGAAGTTTGCATGGTTTTCAAGTTTTATGCATTTTATATAGTTTGTAGTTTAATTTTTCAAGTATTTTGGTTTTGTTTTGACTTTTGGTTGTGTTGGTAGTAATTTGAATGGTGTTAGTTAAGTTGCCTAGCATTAGCACCTATTCTAAAAATTGTTTTATTAATTAAAAGATATCAGTAGTTTATAAAAGTAAGTAAATATAGTACATCTTCAGAGATATAATTAAATTTATTTTAAGATACAGAAATTATTATAATAAAAGCATAGTAATTTAGTTTAAATGAAAAATCTCTTTTTATATATGTGATCTAGTAACTTCTCAAAAGTTACTAGAAAAAACTGTCAACTACTAAAATGAATCCACAACTTAACTTTTTTTTACTAATTCTAGGTATTCAAAGAATCCCTGCTACCGGACACATTATGTTCCTCCTGCAACGAGAAGATATGCGCCTTCTATAATTTTCGCAAGCGTTCATTAGAAACGTTGAAAATCCTCGAAGAGAATTTCCACGTCGTGCGCAGTTGCTTCGTCTCATCATCTGCAGATCTTACAGACAAGTCGGATAAAACCACATCAACTGACAATCTCGACGTAGAAGGCTCCGAATTCGAAGAATGGCGATGCAAGAAACTAGCGAATTTCCATTACGAAACCGATTCGTTAGCAATCAAACAGCAAAACAATCGCAAACTGGTAAACTGCGCCTTGGAAATCGAAAAGGCCAACCGTCTCCTAGCCCATGGTACTGTTAACTCCACAGGATCCAGTAAACTAGTCGAATACGACTCTTCCGATGGCGAAGGACAAGACCCTGATAATGCATGTGTACAGAACGTTCATACCATGTTCAAGAACAAAATGTATTTCGACGATAAAGTCAATGATTTCATCAGTGAAATAGTTGAGAGGAAGAGTACGAAACGAAAATTTGAGACTGTGGAAGCCATTGGAGAAGGTTTCGATGACAATAGAAGGAAGATGTTCAAACCGAATTTGGCTGATATGTTCACGGGGGATTCCAGTAGACGGAAGAAACGTCCACCGGTGAAGAGGGAAGTTAGGAGTTTGGAAAATGTTGAACTTCAGCAACAACAACATCAAGCTCCTTTGCTATCTTACAGTAATCATTCAGTTGCTCCCCCTATGCCTGTAGGGAGGCATAACATAAATTCGTTAATGAATAGCAATAAGAGTTTCAATGAACGGCAACGTTTTGACATGGTAAAAGCGGAGGTTGTCAATGTACCTATGCCTCAGGTATGTCTACTCTGCGATCAGCAATTTAGCAAAGGTAGTGCTCTAGCAAGACATGTATTTGATACACATGGGATTGATATGGCGCAGGTGTTGAGTAGTGAACCTGTGCCTGAAGGCATGACACGAACGTTACATCAAAACTTGCAGAATTTACAACAAGAGTATTATGCCGAAAGTATAAATATGCAGGTACATGCGACGGAGGTGACACCCAAAAGTCCCAAATCCCCTAAAGTAGCTGTGAGCAGTGCCGAAAAGAAGAAGAAGTTACCTGAATTGGTCAAGATCACCGATTTGAAGTCAAAACGTGAGAGTATCGGTGAGTACATGCTTGAGGGTGTTGTTGTTTGTGTAGTGTTTATTTTAAAATTCTCTTTTTTTGTTTCTCATCCAATAGATATGAAACATGTGGAGAATGACGCGCCACCTACATTGACTGCAAGCTACGTATGTCCATTATGTCCAGCATCATTGACTAACAAAACCGATTTGTATGCGCACCTTCGGATAAGACACTCCACCCATGCGAAATTGATCTGTGGCTTATGCTTATACACAGCATCCTCGGTTCATAATCTTCAGGAACATGTAGATACCTGTCAAAAGAGTCATTCGTTAATAGGCTATTTCATCTGTCAAGTGTGCAAATACTCGGAGGATAATCAAAAATCCTTAGAAAATCATGTCCTTGTGCATGACTTTCTCATGATCGATAGCAAAAAAGACGGGAAGATCTTCGATCCGGCGGATTTCGTCGATATCAATGAATCCGCCGAAGCTAAGTATTACACATGCACCGAATGCGGGGTAGCACTAAGTAGTTTCAAAGAATTCAGCAGTCACAAGCGCTCCATGCATCAGATCTTCCATTGCGATTTATGTAATAAGAGCTATGGCAGAAACTCGCATTTGTGGAAGCATGTCAATCGTGTACATAAAGGCCATCCCAGTGTGACCTGTCAATTCTGTTATAAGACCTCTGCTTCAAAGTATCACCTCTTGCAGCATTTCAATAAGATACATACGCAAAAATCTAGCGAGAGCAGGGTTACCGCTATTGCTAGTACCAATAGTAATACAGGTGGAAGAATCAAAAATGGCGAGGTGCCTCTGCCGCTTCCTGATGTTGAAGAGGACGATTTTATGTCAAAGAAGTTTGAAGGTTTCGACTTTCAATCAGTCCGTCAGAGTTTCATGCGTGCGGAATTGGCAGAAGCAGCTGCTGAAAAGTATAAAGATAACATCCCCGAGGAGAAGGAAAAGCAGATGCGAAAAGTAACTGAATTCCGAGATTTGTCGGTATTAAAGATGCCTGCAGTTCCACCCAAAGAGCTAGACTCCTCTTCTACCATCTACACAAACATCATCACAAATTATACACCTCCGACGAACGATGGCGAATATAAATGTCCAAAATGTGCGAAAGGCTTCCATAAACGTACACTCCTTAAGAAACACAAGAAGAACTGCCGACCACGCTTACAGAAAGATCTCCTCACGCGCTGCAAATCGTGCTCGCGTATCTTCAAAGATCGTCAATCGTTAGCTAAGCATCTAGTGAACTACCACAGCGAGTATTCATGCGAAATGTGCGCCGAAAAGGTGCAATCCAAGTGTGAGATTGTCTCACACATTCGTTTCACTCACCCAGGCTGTCATCTTTTCTGTAGGGATTGTGGTAATGTCCTCCGAAACAATGACCTCCTCCGTGCGCATCTACAAGATCATGCAAACTCATTCGTATGTCAGTTTTGCGGGGACGTATTGCCCTCGAAAATCAAACTCAAGATGCACATCTTGTCCTTGCATCGTAAGATACTTAGCTTGTCATGCGGTGTATGTCTCAAACTCTTTGAAAGTCAACATATCCTCCGTGATCATGTGCGTCTTGTACATCGCGAGGCACTCCAACCATTGACCAGTTGCACTGTCTGTGGAAAAAACTATGGATCCAAATGGAAAACGTATGATCATCTTAACAAATCCCATGGGAGAGTGTTCAAAGCATGTAAGAGCTGTCTCGAGGTGTTTAATAACGATCAAGAGTTACAAGCGCACGTTGATATGCATCATTCCAAAGGGATGAAGAAATATGTCCCTAATGAGATTGAGCAAGCGCATGCGCAGGTTACAGTACCAACTACACCAAAGCCACCTGAACCAAAAATCACCGTTAAAGAAGAGAATCATAATATAAGTCAAGAGGAACCTATGGAGGAAGACGAATCCGAAGAAGAAGTTCGTGACGAGTACGAAGGTAAATCTATTCTTGAGAAGCATCTTGTTGGTGCGTATAATGTACAAAGAGTAAATAATAATCAATCGAATGCGAAACAAAATGGACTCTCGTCGTCGTACGCGGCGCCATCCATTCCTAAAACTGCTAAGCAACATGCGGACGAGTTGAATTCGAGTAAAAGGACTGTGTATGTCAACTCGAATGATCCTTCGGTCTGCGATATTTGCTTTAAGAAATGGCCCGCGAAGAAACATCTCTGGCAGCATTACATTCGATGTCATAAAACTGTCGCTGCAACCGTTTGTGGTATCTGTTTGAAAACCAATAGTACGTATGAAGAGCTACAAAGGCATTTGCATCGCGAGCATCCGACGTTGTTGCATGGTAAAGGATTCGGATCAAACTTCATTTGTAGGATTTGTGGACGGTATCACAACGCTAGCTCGAAACTGCGACTACATATGGCTATCCATATCAAATTCGATTGGGGATTGTTAGGACAATTGGAGAATAATATTCAGACAAAGAACAACGAAGTACAACAACAAGAAGACGAGGAGGAAGAGGATGACGATGAGGATCAAGAGGAAGAGGAAACTAAAGTGAAAGAGGAGATCATCACCGAGGGTGAAGTCAATTTTGAGAGTATGATGGAGCAAGTAGAAGGTAGCACGAATTCTTCAAGTAGTTCGGAGAGCGATGACGATGATGATGACGATGACGACGAGGATGATGATAATGAAGAAGAAGAAGATGAGGAGGAGGAGGATGATAATAATGATGATGAGGATCAAGAGGAAGAAGAGGAAAAAGTTCAGCAAGTGATTAAGCATGAGGATAATGGATCTGAATCTATAGAAGAACAACAAGTTGAAGAGGAGGAGAATGATGAAAATGACGAAGAAGAAGAAGAGGATGAGGATGATGAGGAAGAAGAAGAAGAGGAGGAGGACGATGATCAAGAGGAAGTAACCGAGGAACAGGGAGAAATTATTAAGGCTGAGGAGCATGAGGAACAGATGGAGGAAGATGTGGAAGGGGAAGAAGGTGAGGAGTATGAAGTTGTTGAAGAGATGGTACACCAAGGGGAAATAACTATTTACCAAGAGGAAGAAGTAATGCAAGAGGAGCAAGAGGTTTATGCTGATGAAGAAGGTGAGGAAGAGGAGGAGGAACAAATTGTCATTAGTGAAGTTATTGAGGAAGGGGAAGTAGAATTAGAGGACAATGATGAGGTTTTAGAGGAAGATGAAGATTATGAGGAGGGAGATGATGATGATAATGATGATAATGATGATGGTGATGATGATGATGATGATGGTGACGATGATGGTGGTGGGCAAGAGTATGTACCAGATGAGGCACAGAATCAAGCTGTGCAATCAATTTGTTATGATGAAGACAGCTGTCAGGCTAATGAAGTTGTTGAAGAGTATGAAGTTCAGACACATAATACCAGTCTCAATACACAACATGAGATACAAAGTGCTGTTGATAGTATTTTATAAAGAAGGTATTATTAGCTCTCGTACATTTCATATAAGATTGTTGTAAATTTGATAAAGGGAGAGAGAGAGAGAGAGAGTAGAAAATGAACAAAAATATGGACTATCTAATTTAGAACATGAATACTCATTAATATAAGTAAATAGTGATATGATGATACTGAACGATGAAGAGGACATTCCATTTTGACGACTGCGCATTTTGTATTAAGCAGATACTGCTAATGATGCTGCGTTCTTAAATTACGACCGAGGTTCTTGTTGCCAATTTTGAGAGCGCATGCGTCAAAAACTCGGTGTTTGTCACTAATCCCTTGTTGTTCGCACTTAGCATGATATTTAGTCGAGGGGCGAGTTGTTTAATAACTAACCTGTCTAAACTACAACAGTTTATTTAATTTTCAATTGATGGCTGAAGGTCACGGAAATTAGCAACTGAAGATCAAAGGTGCCGACACAAATTGAATCTTCTATATGAATATTATTCTGTGACCGAGCTGCCACATCAAAGAACGCAAAAGATACCTCGAAGGTAATTTAAGAACGCAGCATAAATACTAAATGTTTGTGTATTATTTATAATTTATTATCGCATAAGAATAATTTATAATTTGCGCGTGGTGCGGCCATGTTTCCTAAGTTTTGCTTTAACATAATTATAGAGAGAGGAATTCGAAATGTATGATGAGTTTAATTTTGGACACACTGTATACATCAACATTTAATGATTGTATATATGAGTGACGATGATATTTACTTTCGATTTGATAATATTGTTTCGGAATTCATTTACTTTGTTTTGACTCGTTGACGTTTGATTTTTTTGTTTGTTTTTATTTCGATTCGTATTGCTATTTTATGTTTTAAGAGACACACAAAGAGTTGCCATATATTAAACTAAACGACATTACTATTAATAAATTAGAGAAATAAGCGATATTTCAATATGATTGTATAAGAATGAAGATGTTTACCGAGCTCTATACTTATATATAACTATGATAATCTATAGCATTGTAATGATAGTGATTATTTTTCTACGTAAATTAAAATATTGATAGAGAAGGCTACAAACGCGAGCGATTGTAGTTTATACATTATATATATATTAGCGTACTTATTACTATCTATGTATAATATTCATTACATTATGAATATGTAAAGTAAGCTTTCTGAAGAGATAAGTGATTTTCAAATTTGACAGAAATGAGATTTTGACATATTATGACAGATATGATACGAAAAAAAACTTGAAAGAAAAGGCAATGTAATAATGGACTGGACACATTCCTATATTATAATGTGCGCTATATTTATGTATATTGATGAATTTTTAAATCTAAGATAATTGAAAGTCGAACACAGTCATTACGTAAATAAATAATTTTCTATATAAATTTACTTCTTAATTACAGGTTTTTGTTAATACTTTTAATTCTATTCCTCTTTCCTTAGATTTACTTTTTCTAGCTTTATAATTCCTACAACAATTGATATCACAATTAGTTTCATAGTTAGCATATTACTGCATGGCAACCTATGTTTTCTTGCATTTAAACTCGAAAAACATAAGAAATTGATAATTGAATCATCTAAATTCATGTAATTAGCTTATGAATTGAGTTTTCTGTGAATGAATTAATTAAAATACTTATTTGCATATCCCGCATAACCTATAAACATATCTTAGAATCATAGATGTATAATATACCAGGATGAAAAACGAGTTGTAAGGAAAATTCATTTGTATTTTAGGTCATTTTGATTTTACTTGAATACAAGTACTTGTTTATTAAAATAAATTCTTGATTGCTAAAACGCTAAAATTATAAAAACATTAGTTATTTATATGCAAACTTGTTGTTTTTGCTTTATCTACAAATGGAGTAAAAATAAGTTAATTATTCAGATGTATTATACATCTATAAATAAGTTGAAATGAAATTCAAAATATAATTATTATTTTGAACTACAATTAAAATACATAGTATAATTAATTAATAATTTAATATATAATATAGAGACAATTTTTATTTCTCATCTACAACATTGGTTGCATATATTACAAAACTATAAAATAAATTGACTTCTAAAAGCATATTTTCTTCCTCATACTAGCAAACAAGTGTTTGTATAATTAATATAATTATGCATTCAGGAAATAATTACATACTGGCTTTAGCACTGTTGGCAAATTCTCTAAACAAACTTATAACGTATATGCTTCGCTAATCAAGGTCACCTGCATTCCGAATAAGGATTTCTATTCAAAAGTTTTGTATAAGATTAACATGCGAGTTAATACTTTTAACTTTTCTTTAAACCTTATAAAATGTATAATATCTATACAAATATATTAAATCAAAGAAGAAAAAATAAAGTTTTTTTTTAAACAAAGATTATACAATAATACCAACTGCAAAACTCTTAACCAATTAGTAGCAATAACAAACAATTTGATTGAATTTTTTTTATTTTTGTAATTTAAATTCTTTTAGAACACTGAGTATACAAAATTATAATCATATTTATGTAGGTGTTAAACCTGCATACCCACATGTACACACACATGAAAATTAACTCGATCAGCAAGACGAGCTAAGTCAAAGTCAAATGTCAAACGCAGTCGCAGAAAACATGGCGACGACTGTCGTCTTGTGACGTTAAGAAATTTCATTAAATTCACGAAAATCAATCCATTTC
>JARJDU010001456.1:0-19876 GCA_030264695.1 Lissagria laeviuscula
GTTAAACTACGTTGCGTTGCAATTGCAGTAAACAAGTCCAAAGGATTATCTCACGTTCGAATACAATGCAAAGGTTGTCCACGGTCAAACTCATTTATACACCAATATGAAATTCAAGTAAACCGAGAGGAACAAATAGGTGAAAAGAGAAGAAGAAATATTAATGCAATATTATGTAATAATTGGTAATACCCCTTTTCCTGAGACGTTAATTAAAACTTTTATTAGTTATAGCAATCCGCAAGATGAAAGATCAAAAAATTGCGAAGAACCTTCTGAATATTTGATAAAGAAGTTAACTATAAAAAAGAATGTTAAGAAAATAAAAGAAGAAAGAAATAATAAGCATACTACGCTTCCAGAAATATCTAACACCTTAAATACGAAACTACATTTACAAGAATTACTACTGAGTGTGATTTTAATTTCAAGATCTAGATGTAATAACTAGAATAAAAAAATAGCAGAATAGATGCGTCAATTGTTTTAAATCAAATGCTCGCAATTGGTCGTCAAGTAAATTTAATCAGCCATTACTAAAAAATTGTTTATAAAAAGAATAATACACTACCGATCTACCAGCTAACATCTGTGTAACCTGCTAATAAAGCTAAATATTGTCAACCGTTTAATTAAAAACTTTACGAATCTAAGAACGCTAACAATTGTGTTAAAAGGTAAAAAAGATATAAGAAAGAAGCAATTTTATCAAATATACCTCCATTCGAAAACGAACTACGAACAGATTTAATCATTATCCGCCGGCAGAGCATTGTTGCTATAAAATCCTGCTGATGAAATGATTCTTCTCCTTCGGAGCCACACATTCACCGATTCACTCATTCACTCACTCAGAAATGTAAACTGCTTAATCTCATTTTTCCACAAATTTGATGAAATTAAATTAAATAGAGAGAAATAGAAAAAATAGAAAAAAATTTAAAAAATACAAAAAAAGATCAAATTTATACTTAATTATCAACTGGGATCATTAATTATTAAATCTTAACTGAAAAGGTAGTCAAAAGATAATGAAAACTTAACTGAAATATTGATGTCTATTATGTAGGTAAAATTGAAACTAATACTGTAATTTAAATAAAATAAAATTTTGTATATGAAATGATTAATTATTGAAGTAAATTAATTTAATGCGTACAAATATAAGAACAAAAGCTAATAACATAACTAGTTTGACTTTGCATTTACTTTTCAATTCTGTTCACCCGTCGGCAAGTGAATTCAATTTACAAATAAAATATTTAAACTAACACGCATTGCTAAATGTGTGCTATATCTGCTAATAGTAAATCAGCCTAATTCTCATTCTTCATTGAACTAATTAAAGCGTAAGAAAAATATAAAAAGAAATGAAAAGAAAAAAAGACCTAAGTACGCGTGAAAGCAAAGATATAAACAACATCCGTCGGCACTGCATTGAAATGAATTATCTATCACCCACTGCGCTAATATTACACTTTCCCCGGAAACAATCCGCACTAATAATGTAAACGCAAAATTTTGAGCCAATTAAAAGAATTAAGTAACAACCACGTGGAGCACTAGACATGTAAACACCGATAACGATAGCGATGTTGCACTGCAATTGTTATGACCGAATTGATACCTCTCTCGCGCAAGCACTAATTAATTAAATAATCCATTGGCAGACACATTTATATAAAATTAATTTAAATTGAAGATTCTAAACGCACGCGAAACATCCGCACGCAATGAAACCCGACGTTAAACTACGTTGCGCTACAATTGCAGTAAACAAGTCCAAAGGATTATCTCACGTTCGAATTCAATGCAAAGGTTGTCCACGGTCAAACCAATTAATACTCAAATATGAAATACAAGTAAACCGTCATTTTTACCATTTTCCTGACAGTTAAGAGCGTCCTGCAGAATCTCGTTAGCAGCAGAATTTCATCTACTTTAAAACAAAAGCGATTGCAAATTTTTAAGACCATTGAGCTGCAAACTACAGGCCGAAATTCAACTTAAAAAAAAACAACTCTTTAAGAGTGTTTTTCACCGTTTTCCCGACGGATAAAAGAATAATAATGCACACCAGATCTGAAAAAGTTCTAACAAACCAGTCTTTTTTTGCTTGAAAAAACGATTAAATGAGTGCGAGTCGATCCATGCGAAGCGATGTGTGAACCCCGTCTGTGAGATTCGTGAGCCGCCGAGTAAAATGTAACAAGGAATATTAACTACAGTCTTAAATGGTCACTTTGGGGACGATTTTCTCTACGTGATCAGCAATCGACAGCATCCGCGTTAAAATGCAAGTTTAATCTACTTTCAGGCAAATGCAATTCAAATCTTTTAATGCAATTCAATCACAAACTACAAGGCATAAGAATTGCTAAACGCGGCGAACGAAGTCGAACTGGTTTGTCGGAGAAATATTAATAAAAGTCGAAGAATAATTGTTTAATGCAACAGACGATTCTCGCAATAATTAATTTAAAAGTAATTAAAATACATTTGTTATGCAAGAGTTTAAGATCTCATGTGATGATATTGAATTACTACGCGCATAATATTGTATCTTTATCTGTTCATATTCTACTAATAATTAAAGAAATTAGCAATATTATACAATTAAATATCTTCGTGTTAAAAATTTTGTTCTTTTTGTCTTCATGTTATTTCTTTATGTTCAGCATTTAAAGTTACAGGTATAATCCACAAATCAGGCCTTACTGTATAATATGCTTTAACTAATGATAACAAATCTATGGTAACACATTCATTTTATATTATATTGGAGAAGTTATGCATAATCTTTCTTAATTGTTTATAAAGCTACACAACAAAGACAATAAAATAGTAATGATTGCATACAAATATAATTGCTCAGTTTGAACTAAAATCTAAGTTTTTTATAACACAAATTAGACTACGATACTATAATGTGATTCAAGTTTGTAAATATTAAATGAGTAACCTATAACATTTACCTATTTTAAAATAAAATAATTACAAAATCTCTGGTTGAAAGACTTTTTTCTCAAATAGATCCGAGCATCTAAAAGTTACAAGTATAAAAATATTTAGCTAAATATGGAAACTTTTATATCGGTATTATAATTATTAAAATATTTAAAAAAAAAAACAGAAACAAATAAATTTGAATCTAATGCGCTTTTGGCCTTAATGCCAAAATCTTAAACCCAGAAAACTTTTATCTATGTCATTTACTTCGAGAAATATTTGTGGCAACATTGAAAATCAAGAGTAAAATACTACGGGAGTTTGGTCATCCAACTAAGTGATGCTCTAAATACATGTAAAAATATGGCATATATTTGGAATTTGAGATTTTCCTTTTTTGTTTGAAAATACTATATATGTGTAATCATTATGTAATAGATGTATATGCTACAACATCGATTTGTTTCTTTTATTTGTATAATCTAAACTCTCTCGTAGTTTTACGTTTCGATAGATGAACACATATTTTTATTTTTGTAAATATTTCAAAGTTGCAATCAAAAATGCCAGAAAAATGTGTCAATTCTAACAACTAGTTGATTGTTTATTTTTGTTGTATTTTCTTAATTTTGCCTGTTAGAATAGTTTTTTTCAAAAATAATTAATTCATTAGTGCTAATTTGTGTAGATATAAAACCAAACGTGTAAATTATTATCCCTGCAATAAAAATAAGATTGCAACAGACTTGCAATTTTTGTTGTTGTTTTATCTTTAAAGGCGATTGTTTTTTGTGACACTTATTTAAGGAGATGCTTAATATTAGAATAAAGATTTCATTTTCATTTTTTTCCCTTTGGGTTTCAATAAAAGAGTTATTAACAAAATTAAGCTTAGCGAACAATTAACTCGTTCGTGGTCGTCATCATCAGCGATTATTATTTAACGGCTACTTGAGGTGTCGTCACATGAGTGTTAGTGGTTGCACCAGGAATCTTTCCAAGAACTTTGGAAAGGTCCACTCCAGTCAAAGCATGAATGGCAGGAGGCAGTTGGCCGACAAGACGAGAAATTTCCGCAGTAGTATTGTCGCTGCCGCTTAGTAGAACAATTTCTTCGGTTTTAGCCAAGGGGGCCGCAATTTCAGCAGCAATCTAATACAAACAAACAAAAAAAAAACAAGTGAATTTTATAGACCCTACAATCCAATTCCATTTCTCTTTTACCTTTGGAAGTGCTTCCAAGACAATGGCCATCTTGGCAGCCTCTCCGTATTGCTTATAAACTGCAGCCTTTTGCCTCATGCGCTCAGCCTCAGCTTTTCCCATTAAGCCAATGGTCTCAGCCTCAGCTGTACCAATAAGTTTAATCTTCTCAGCTTCAGCCATAGCACCTTGAACGGTATGGGTACGTTTACCTTCGGCAATCATTTGTACGCGATAGCTTTCGGCTTCGGCAGGAAGTCGAACTGTGGCATTCAACTCTCTTTCCTTACGCATAACTTCCTGAACCTCAACTTCAATCTGCTTACGTCTTTCGACAACTTCAATTTGTATTTCCTCGTTTCGGATCTTCTGGCGGATCTTGGCCGCTTGCAATTCATAGGCCAATTGTGCTTCGGCTTTCTGCAATAAATAGAAAATTAGATGATTTACACAACTAAAAGCAGTTCTAAACAAGAATCGATATTACAGCCGTATTGATTTCCTGATCGAAATGGGCCTTCTGTAACTTAAACATCCTCGAATTGTCTTCGATCTTCGTATCGGTGGAGTACTTTATGTCCATCGCAGATTTCTGACATTCCGCTTCCCGAATTCCAGCGTCTCTATTTGCTTCGGCCACCCCAGCGTCCGCATCACGCTTCACCATCGCCGTTTGGGCCTTTCCGAGAGACGCCAAATATTGGACATCATCATAGACGTCCTTGATCGTGAAGCTGAGAATCTCGATACCCATTCGACCTACGTCCGGTGCTGCTACTTCCCGCACCAATGCCGCAAATTGATCGCGATCGCGATACACTTCTTCGACTGTAAGAGTTCCTAGGGGTAGAAAATTAGAAAAAGTATTAGAAGTATTCCCATAATATAATATTTAAACTAAAATGGGTTTATTTTGTTATTGTTCAAAATCATAACAAACAGAAACGATAGGCTGCTTAATGGCTAGGCAATGACTCACTCAACCGAAGAAGATAATACAACGCAGGTACATGGAATACAAGTATCTAGTTGAGTTTAAAATAGTCGAATAATACTTTAAAACGAAAATCAAAGGAAAGAATAGATGAATTAAATAAATGAAATTAACTGACGTTTTGACGACAGCTACGGTTCCGGCGATCGTTAATCCCAAACTGAGGACAGGCATAACTACTGACATCTTATCACAATTTTTATTAAATTCAATTAAACCAAACTCATCAATTAATTTTTAATTTATCACAATACATATATTTTTGAATAAACTAAACTGCATCACTGCGTGCATAGAATTGGGACTGCTCTCAAACTATTTTCATCGTCCTTCTAACGTACTCCAGCCAGTCTTTTCTCGTCTGATAATCCAGGATTATACAAAGCGTAATTGGTTAAAGTAAAGTAAACACAATAATTTAGTTTATTTTTGTCGTAAGAGCCGCGTCGCGTGATCATAAAACGAGCATGGAGCCCTTTAACTTATGCGTCTGACGTATACAAGATGATAACAAATTCTTATTTGGAGTGAAATTAATGTTGCAATAATTAAGAGAGAGAATGATATAAATTCCGCGATGTTTAATGTGCATGTCAACATCGACTGAGCAGATATTTTGCTAGCGATGTTGAAACTTGTTAGCGTTCGCGCGCTAATTGAGTTTTAATAAGTAGCTAGCAGGATAGTTGAAACTGTTGACAATGAATATTCCAAGGCGGTCAAAATACGCGGCTTTCATATATATCGTATTGATAAAGACAATTTTATTCTATAAGACCTTGAAGAGTAATTATTTGCTGGTCGATGAGAAATTAGATCGGATGCCTGACGTTAATTCTCAATTAGTTGGTTGGGATGTTATTTTGATACAACAGCGCATCAATTATTTAATGAATTAGTGCTTGAATTTTATATGAGTTTCATCATTATGTTTCTTTTCACATCGAATAAAGATTCTTACTATTGCGTACTAATTTATATGCATTATTTATTATTGCTAACGCTGTAGCATCAATTAATTCCAAGATAATACAATTTTACCTAAAATAGCTCTCAGATGTCCTTCGAGCGTTTGCAAAATGGTGCTTTTAATCTCCTTCACGTTCTTCCCAAGAAATTGTTCGCTGGCAGTGTGCAACAATTCATCAGCTTTCATGATCTTGCATTGGGCGACCCCGGTGACAGTTAAAGGTACACCCTGTGCTGTCTCGACACTTTCGCACATCGGGTTCAGTGTCATCACTTCTAGGGATAGACGCTGAACGTCTGTTACCAGCCACCAGGCCCATGCCCATCCACCCACGATAGAGACTCGTTTCGTTGATCCGCAACATCCACCTGAAACAGAAAAAGCCATTGGTTTAGGTTTTTTAACTTTAAGTAATCTAACTGTAAAATTAGGCAAACGCAACACGAACGTCCTTGACTTCCACTTCCTTTTATTATAAATTAACTTCTTCATCTTCAAATAAAGATGAAATGAAGACGTGAACGTCAACACGTTTCACGTTAACCGATTTCAAGCCTGAGCTGAGCATGAACACGATCAGGTCTTAAGCGCCTTCGTCGTTGTTGTTAACAGTAAAAATATGTACCGTTAGAATGTGGTGGGACATACAAAAACATAAGAAGGCATATGAAGAAATTCTTCCTTGGCAGTGGTAATGATTTGGTGCGAGTGAAGAAGTGAAGGACGAGAAAGATTTCAAGTGTGATTCAATGTCAAAATGCCGGTTTTTTATTGTTGTTGCTTCACGGGTGTCTCATCTGCCTGCATAATTTCGTCACTTTCGTTTTAAACGACAGCAATTAGTTAAATGTTGTTTACTAATTGTTCAATAATTATTATTCGCGTGAATGGTGAAGTGTATTAAATTAGTTTTCATTTTATTAAAAACTAGTGAGAGATATTATGGTCTCACAGTGAAGATTTAATAAATCGAAAAGTTTAATATTTTGAGAAATATATATTCATCAAACAAGGTAAATAATCTCCGCATTAATTTTAATTTAAAATCAATTAGCGAATAAATTTCAAAATAAAGAACTTTAGGAAAAGTTATTATTGTTTCTACTAATTATTGGTTGATTATGAGTAATTCTCATATTAAGTTCTACGTCATGGAAGTAACAGTGACCTATTACTCTATTTACTATGTCGGTACGACGACTAGTTGTCGCAAAGAAAGGTGCAATTTCACCGCTTTGCCTGATTTGCATCGATTGGTTTTCATTTCTTTTTAAATGAAACGATCTGTTTGTTTGCTGATGAATATGCATTCGTTTCTTTTACCCCACCACATGAGCTGGATAATTATTTATAACATTAAAAATTCCGAATGTATTGAGTCAGAAATTATGAAATTTTATTAGCTGTCCGGTTATGGAAGAACGGTAATATCTCCACACATTATCTCATGCTATAAAATATAAATATGTAAGTAACTAAATTTGGAAAATATTAAAAAGAATCTTAATTGCAATAGAAAACCGTTTAAATCAATTCACATGCCGCAAGTCACGTTGCTGTTCGTGTAATAGCAATGTCCCAGTCATAGCACGGATGATGACATATGACAAAATTCGAAATAGAAAGTGAACCTTCTTACTTTTTACCAATTCACAAACGTGATATTTGTACTAATCAATTTTCCCCAATGATAATGCATACTCCCTTCCTTTATTTGTTTACTACATAACATTAAACTGCCTTCCTTATCCGTATCTTAATGCCAAGTGTCTCTTCACCAAGTAAATAGTTCGTTACAATTTTGTTTGATTTTGAAGAATACAAACAATATTTCAGCAATTTGTAGTAGAATATCACAATTACATTCAAAATGACATTTGGTGCGCGCAATGAGTAGCCATACGAAACCTGTGTTTTTTGAATAATTAACCGAATGTTATAATTTCAGTCGGAATGAGTACAATACTCGCTCCCCTAACTGGATTAGGGGCTGTAGCAACATCAAACTTAGGATATATTCTCCCGGCTTTGGTAGCAGCCATTGCTTACTTCCAGCTGGATATGATGGACCCGGAATCAAGACCCATCGACATGGACACAGAATTGCTCAATGAAGCCTACGATTTTATCATAGTCGGCGCTGGGTCTGCAGGTAAATTAAACTGCAAATTCATTCCAATTTTTTCAACTATTAAAATAACCATCATTTATTCCAGGCAATGTCTTAGCTAACAGACTATCAGAAATCAACAAATGGAACGTCCTCCTACTTGAAGCCGGTGGTGATGAAACGGAAATCTCTGACGTACCCCTAATGGCAGGATACCTGCAACTATCGCAACTCGATTGGAAATACAAATCCGAGCCAGATGGTAATTCCTGTTTGGCTATGAACAAAGGCAGATGCAATTGGCCCAGGGGCAAAGTAATTGGTGGCTCGTCAGTTCTTAATTACATGCTGTACGTGAGAGGAAATAAAAAGGATTACGACATCTGGGAAAATCTCGGTAACCCCGGTTGGGGATACAAAGATGCATTGTATTACTTTAAAAAATCCGAAGATAATAAAAACCCATACCTAGCTCAAACAGGCTATCACGGAACCGGAGGATACCTTACAGTCTCCGAGTCTCCCTATCACACACCCTTGGTAGCTGCCTTTCTTGAAGGAGGGAGTCAATTAGGTTATCAAAACCGAGATATAAACGGAGAACACCAATCCGGGTTTATGATTGCTCAAGGTACACTTAGAAAAGGAACCAGATGCTCGACGGGGAAAGCATTCTTAAGGCCCGTGAGGTTGAGGAGTAACCTCCATGTGGCCATGCATTCTCATGTCACAAGAGTACTAATCGATCCAACTACAAAAGTCACATATGGCGTTGAGTTCGTGCGAGATGGAAAACTTCATCGAATTCGCGCTCACAAAGAAGTAATACTTTCGGCTGGCTCTGTAAACACTCCGCAGATATTGATGATTAGCGGAGTTGGTCCTAGATCAGACCTGGAGAAACATAAAATTCCAATTATCCAAGATCTGAAGGTAGGGCACAATCTTCAAGATCATATTGGTCTAGGCGGTTTAACTTTCCTCGTAAACAAGGAGGTGTCTATTACTCTCGAGAGAGTTTATGCAGTTACGCCCGTTATGCAATACGCATTATTCGGAAATGGTCCTTTGACCATAATGGGCGGAGTGGAAGGGCTCGCCTTCGTGAATACAAAATATGCAAATGGCACCAGTTTTCCTGACATTGAATTCCATTTTATCTCCGGTTCCACTAACTCGGATGCAGGCGCGCAAGTTAAGAAGGCGCATGGACTTACAGATGAATTTTATAATAAGGTATTTGCGCCAATTAACAACAAAGACGTGTGGAGTGTTATACCAATGCTTCTAAGACCTCGAAGTAAAGGATTTATCAAGTTGCGTTCAAGGAATCCCTTCGACTATCCTTTGATACAACCGAATTATTTCAAAGATTCGTTTGATATGAAAACTTTGATTGAAGGGGTTAAGGTTGCAGTTGCATTGAGCAGAACACCAGCGTTTCAATACTACGGCTCGAGAATGCTCAAATTTCCACAATGTCAACATCATCCGGAACATAGCGACGAGTATTATGAGTGTATGATTCGATTATACTCTGTTACGATTTATCATCCGGTGGGTACGTGTAAAATGGGCCCGTATTGGGATCAAGATGCAGTGGTTGACCCGCAACTGAGAGTTTATGGTATTAAGAATCTGAGAGTGATTGATGGATCCATCATGCCTAATCTGGTCAGCGCCAACACCAATGCGCCTATTATCATGATTGGTGAAAAGGGAGCGGATATGATCAAGGAGTTTTGGATGAAGCATAGTCAGATGTAGATTTAAGTAAATTGTTTTATAATTGTAATTATGATTTTGTACGATAGTATTTAAATATATAAGATAATAATATTTTAATTATTACATGATGCGATATACGTAAAGGAGTGTGTAGGAAGGAATTCCGGAATCAGCAAAATGCTTGGTGTCAGGTGTCATTCGTCGAAATCTCGTGCATGAGCTAGCACTAGTTCTAGTGACTTATGGCGCTATGCCCATTAGTAAAGACACGTTATTACTAAACTAAAGCAGATAATAAATTGAAAACAACAGCAATGGGCCACGATGATCATAAATTGATGAATTTATATTCTGTGACAAGAATTGCTCTAACTCTAGGCCCTAGTTTGGGCTTCTTATTATATCTACATCATCAAACCATGGAATACAGACCAGATATATTAGATAAGGATTACCGGATTAAAGATACAGCTTTTAAAGACATAGATGATTATTATGATTTTATTATAATAGGTAAGTTAAAGCTATTCCGCAATATTTTCTCACTTATACATTGTACTTTAATTTAGGTGGTGGCAGTGCTGGTTCAGTTCTGACTAATCGTCTTAGTGAAAATCCAGAATGGAAAATTTTGCTTGTGGAAGCTGGGCCTGACGAATTTCCAGAAATCACAGACCTGCCAATAATGTTTCCTGCTTTGCAACTAAGCCCACTAGATTGGAAATTCAAGACTCAAAGGAGTGAAGACTACTGCCTAGCGATGAAAAACTATCAGTGTTTGTGGCCGAGAGGAAAGGTGCTAGGAGGATCTTCGGTCCTAAACGCAATGTTGTATATCAGAGGCAACAGATATGATTACGATCATTGGGAATATCTTGGAAACCCAAGCTGGAGCTACGAAAGTGTGCTGCCCTATTTCATCAAGGCGGAAGACATACAAATCGACGAATTAAAAGGCGATCCATATCACGGATCCGGTGGATATTTAACTGTTGAAAACTTTAGATATTACTCGCCGCTGGCACAATGGTTTTTAAATGCGGGTGAGGAAATAGGGTATCCCACGCGAGACGTCAATGGAGCTTATCAATCTGGTTTTACTCTAAGCCATGGAACTCTACGAAATGGATTGAGGTGTAGCACCGCAAAGGCGTATCTTAGGCCAACAATTTACAGAGATAACGTAGACATATCAATTTTAACGTTAGCCGAAAAACTAATTTTAGATCCGGTAAGCTACGAAGTTTTAGGAGTCGAAATTAACAAGCACGGTTTAAAGAAGACAGTGTATCCTAATAAAGAAGTAATATTATCAGCTGGTAGTCTTCAATCACCGCAGATATTGATGTTATCAGGAATAGGTCCTCCAGAGCACTTGTCAAAATTTGGTAAGGTGAACAATATATTTAAAAAAAAAAACTAATAAATAAGCAACAACAAAATTTTAGGAATCCCTACTATAGTAGCATCACCTGGAGTGGGTCAAAATCTACAAGATCACGTAGCAATGGGAGGAGGTACCTATCTCTTTGACCCACCAGACAATTATGAAACATTGGGATTCAAACTAACCAATATCTTCTCTACGGAAAACGTAGATGCATTTGTTCATGATGAAGAAGGGCCTGTATATTGGTTACCGGAAGTTGAAGTAATGGCGTTTATCCATTCCTGTTATTCCAATAGATCTGAAGATTGGCCGGATCTGCAATTACTTTTCGCTTCTTATGCAGAAAATACCGATGGTGGGTTATTTAGCAAAAGGTTGACTGGACTCACAAATGATTTCTACACCGCTGTCTATGAAGAGATATTATACCAAGATGCTTACAACGTGATTCCAATGTTAATGAGACCTAAGAGTAGGGGATGGCTGGAGCTACAAGGATGTGATATTAAGAAACCTGTATTGATATATCCGAATTACTTTTCGCATGAGGATGATTTAAGAGTTTTGGTGGGTTTTAATAATGATAGAAAGAGAAAAGATGGTAATTAAAAAGGTTTTAGATAGAAGGGGCTAAGTTTGGACATGCGTTAATGGATACTCCTACAATGCGGAAATACAATGTGAGATTTAATCATCTAAGAATACCGGGTTGTGTTCATCTTGAATTTGGCTCCGATGAGTATTTCATGTGTCAGGCGAGGTATTACACGTTGACGATCTACCATCCTGTAGGTAAGGATTTCTTAAATATTTTGAATACTGCTTATACTAGCAGATTATAATTTACATTTATCTGCAGGAACATGTAAAATGGGCCCTGAGTCAGACCCTTATGCAGTAGTCACGCCGCGGTTGCAAGTTCGAGGTGTGCCCAATTTAAGAGTTGTTGATGCTTCTATAATGCCCACCATAGTAACTGGGAATACTAACGCGCCTACAATCATGATCGCAGAAAAGGCTGCTGATATGATCAAAGAAGACTGGCATTGGGTTTTTGACGATAATGAGGGTACTTATGACGATGCATACCTTACACGCACTCAAACTTCAAACAAAGATTTAGATTATTGGTAGTTGTAAGAAACTAATTTAATTAAATACGTAATATCCGTGTTTCTTTTTATTTAAAAAAATAATTAAATTGATTATGCGTCTTAAAATGTCTTATAGCCAATTTAAATAATTAATATAGCATTTAAGTGCACGCTAAGGTAATGGATGTAAACGCAGTTTATTGGTCTACAAGTTGTTTAATTTGTTACTTATCACGCTCATCAATTATCGTACTAATGACTTATATTCTATTCCAAAGAGTAATGAATAAAACCTTGAGCATATAAAGCTGTGAGAAAATAAAAATTGACATAAAAAATTAGTACCGTCTGAGAATAATTCATTGTTATTATAAAAATTTGAGAATTGTTGAGCAATAATGACGATGGCATAACAATTAGTATTTGAGCAATTCAAAAAAAAAATTAAACTCCTTGAACTAAAAGCTTCTATTCCCAACTTTTTATAACTTGTGCCAACAACTGTAATTACCTTGGAACTTGTTTTATCTAATACGTACACTGTGTACCTAATCTCTTCCATAAAATATGCCCGAGAAGAGAAGCACATGCCGAAAGGATTTAATAATTTAGACGATTCATGCTTCCTACATTTTGGTCAAGTAAAAGTCGAAAGTTTGGTGCGTTACCCCTATTTTAAATGATTTATAGATGGAATAAATACCAAATGTTTAATTTGTAAATAATACTATCTCGCCTGAATAGCCTATTGTCAATATGACCGAACTTGTAATATCCTAACAGTAGCCTGCAATCGGACAACTTGTCTATTTCGATGTATTCAAATATAGAATTAGAAAATAATAAGCACTTCCGAGTAGAACTTCTATATAAACAAAGTCACCGCAGAATAGAAATTATTCTTCGCTCGTGCCTCCCCTAGTATCAAAATGTGCACGACCGACCTTTGCACCGAAGCGATTCAACCAGCGCAAATGCTGGTTACTGCCCTCTCAGCACTAATGGCAACCAAATGCCCTTTGAGCAAGAAGGACTACTATCCCAGCGACCACTCCTCGATCATGAAAGACGGAGACACGTTCGATTTCATCATAGTTGGTGGAGGTTCTGCCGGTTCTACCCTCGCTAACCGTCTCTCGGAAAATCCAGATTGGAAGATCTTACTCATCGAAGCCGGTGACTATCCTTCCGGTTACTCAGAAGTAAGTCCTATTCAGCTTACAGCTATGATTGTACATTTCAAATTTTAAGATACCTGCTGCGTTTCTCTTTCTGCAAAACACTCAAGAAGACTGGGCTTTTCGCACCGAGCCGGGTAATCATTGCCTCGGCTTTATTAATCAAACGTGCAGTTGGCCGCAGGGCCGACTCCTCGGCGGAGGGTCTGCTATCAACGCTATGCTCTACATTCAAGGAAATCAGCAGGACTACGATAATTGGGTGAAAGACGGTGCTGGTGACGATTGGACTTGGGAAGTCATGCAATCCTACTATCAGAAACTGAATGCCTTCCAGAACCCCGAATCTGGTTATATGTACAGTTCACAGAACGTGTTCGCAGCTCCTCCTCGAGATGCCCTTTTTGGAGCTGCAAAAGAGCTAGGGATGATGATTAACCCTGAGTCGGGACCAGGCACAGACAATAGATATTTTGATTGCAATAATACAATTTACAAAGGGGAACGATTCAGTGCCGCCAAAGGCTATCTAATGCCCATTAAAGACCGCCCAAATATTTTTCTAGCTGTCAATAGTCAGGTGACCAAAGTTATTGTGGAGAACCAACAAGCCAAAGGTGTCGAAATAAACGTCAATGGTACAACGGTAAAAATTTTCGCAGAAATGGAGGTCATAATATCCGCCGGTGCTATCAATTCACCCAAACTACTGATGCTAAGTGGAATGGGACCAAAAGACCAATTGACCAAATTAGGTATTGAAGTTGTTCAAGATATACCAGTGGGAGAAAATCTTCAGGATCACCTTATAGCGGTGGGGCTTATCGTCCAGACTCCGTATAATTTGACCAGTGACCCTGGTGCAGTGATGAAGTACTGCATGAAGAGGGAAGGACCTTTAGGTACGGTGGGAATGCTCACTGCTCAAGGCTTTATCAATACTCGCAAGGATTCTGAATTTCCTAATATTCAGATACATACTTTATACTCAGTTAAAAATGATCCATTGTTAGGAACGTTACTTAAAACTCTTGGCTTTAATGATGTATCATTTGAAGATATTTATAAAGCTAACAAGGACACCGAGCTAATGTTTGCGATTGCAACGCTATTGAACCCAAAGTCTAGAGGATATGTTAAACTAAGGTCGAAAGATTTCAGAGATCCACCATTAGTTTATGCTGGATATCTAGATGAAGAAGAAGATATGCAAATTATGTTGGAAGCTGTAGATTGGGTAAATGACCTGCTTAATACGAACGCTATGAAGGATAGCAAATTGTTACCCTTGAAAATCCCGAATTGCATTAGTTTGGAGTTTAATACGGACGAGTATTGGAAATGCAACTTGCGAAATTTAGGTACAACTATTTATCATCCGGCTGGGACGTGTAAAATGGGTAACGATTCTAGTTCAGTTGTTGATCCAAGATTGAAAGTCCGCGGGATAGAAAATTTGAGGGTGATTGATGCTTCAATTATGCCACGGATTGTTAGCGGTAATACTAACATACCAACAATTGCGTTGGCTGAAAGAGCTGCTGATCTTATTAAGGCAGACTGGAAGGATTCAAAAAGTGAGGCTTAAAAAAAGTGATAAAACTGTTTAAAAAGTATTTTCTTAATGCTTGTGGATTTTTAGATAATGGGATATATTTCAAGGCTCATATCATTTTAATCCTAATTGCCCTATCATTTGTGTATTTTTAATTTATTTTTGTTATCTATGTCTGTATGTCTTCTACTATATTTTATCAAAGTTTGTTTAGTAAATTCTGATATACCTTCAATGTCCCTAGTAAGTTATCCAGGAGGTGAGAGCAAGGATCTCCTAAATCAACATTTAACTCTGTATTTTAGTAAAAATAAAACGTAATAATAAAACGCAAATCTGATTATGAAATAATACAATAATTCATTATATAAATCTCATGTAGTTAAAATCCTAATACCAGCTACAAAAAAACCTGATAAAACTTAGTTCTACTGTAATCAGTATTCATAATATCCAATAATACCAGCGATGGCAGACGACATTACAAGTTACCTTCACCTTATCACTCTGCAACTATTCAATGTTAGCTACCAATGTCCCCTAAGTCCAATCAACAACTACAGCAGCAGTTGCGGCGTCCTAAATGCATTGTTCACCCCATACGACTTTATTATAATTGGGGCAGGAAGTGCTGGATGTGTCTTAGCTAATCGACTAAGCAAAAACGCCAAGGTACTCGTTTTGGAAGCAGGTCCACCTCCTAGTAACTATTCTGCGGTAATACATTATGTTTCTATTTTACAAAATTACTAATAACTGGTAAACTAATTCAGATTGCTATAAATAATCAACACCTCCGTTTCCGTGAGAATTTCCAAAACTGGTATTTTTTTACGGAACCAGGAAACTATTGTCAAGGATATCCTGAAGGTTGTGTCATTCACCAAGGACGTGGAATGGGTGGCTCAAGTATAATATCAACTCAGTTACAATACGAAGGATTTAAGGATGACTTCAATGCTTGGGGTAGCCCTCTGTGGACATGGGATAAGGTATCACCACATTTGACAAAAATCAAAAATTTGTACAATGCCAGTGGTGCAGGTGGCTATATGGAGGTTACTACTCCAGCGAGTAGCCACCAAACGAATAATTTATCAGTGCTAGCAGCCAATAGATTAGGGATAAACCGTGTGACCCAACCAGGTAACCGACAAGGCTATCAAAATATCCCGGTTTACGTTAAGAACAACATCAGCATGAATATAGCGAGAGGATACATCGCACCAATTATATCTCGAAGTAATTTATGTATTTTATACAATATCACTGTCAGTAAAATAAATATCCACCCCACGACCAAAAATGCCACCGGAGTCGAGTTTAAAACGTCAGCCAATCTCACATTCAATGCTACTGCTACCAAAGAGGTGATCCTGAGTGCAGGCACAATTAACTCACCTAAGTTACTCATGCTCAGCGGAATCGGCCCAACAAACGACCTTCAAGAAAACAATATATCTGTTAAGGTAGTCTCAGAACAAGTAGGAAAGAACTTCCATGATCAGTTAGAATTCCCGGTGCATATCATGATGCCCAAAAGCCTGAATATTAACCAGGATTTGAAGGCGTCTGTTGGTAATTTTTGTGCTGTCGGCGTTGGCCCCTTGGGCAATCTTGAGCATACAAACCATGTTGGATACATAAAATCGGGTCTGACCAACATAAGTGGAACGGACCTAGCCATTACAAAACGACTATTCAAACAAAACGATACGATTTTGATATATTTTATGCTCAATTCAAGCAAGTACGACGTCATTGCAGAATTTCTCATTAAAATGTACAATTTGAATTCTTCTCTTATGATTCTGCATCCAACATTATTGAAACCCCAGTCTCGCGGGTATATCAAATTGAGGTCTACTAATATTTATGACCCGCCCCGTATCTATCCAAATTTTCTTAACGAAAACACATCTGATCTCGCCAAAATTAAAGCTGGACTGAAGCATGTGATCGACCTTCTTGGGACTGAAGAATATAAAGGTTTTAACTTATCACTGGTCACTAGTGCCAACTGTCTGAGCAAATTTAATAATACCGATGAGCTTTGGACGTGCACTATTAAAGCACTGTCGAGGCCTTTGGGCAATGCCGGAGGTACTTGCAAAATGGGGCCTAATATAGCCGTTTCTGTGGTGAATGAAAAATTAAGGGTACACGGAGTTCCTAATCTTCGAGTGGTGGACTCATCGATTACTCCAGCAATTACATCTGGCGATTTGGTGACCAGAAATATTCTAATTGGGGAAACGGCAGCTGAATTCATAATTTCAGATTGGGGATTACCACTGTCTTCTTCTTCAGAAGTAACAATAACACTTGCCACATAAGTAATGTAACTAATTGTTCAACACCTGTTCAACACATTAAATAATAAATATCAATATTTACATGCATGTTAAATATGAATAAAGTACAATAAATATGTATTCCATTGTATTTAACAAAGGTAATTGTATAAAGGCAAGAGCGTAATTTGTGATTGTATTCTAAGAATGACGACCCCATCCGTATTGCTAGCTCTACTTCAAACTCTGGGATACATTTGTAATCCCAAAATGTGTCCGATTACCGAAAATGGCGGTGTGCCAATTTGTAATGACTTCCTGTTAAGAGACTTCGATTATATCATAGTCGGCGGAGGTCCTGCTGGATGTGCTCTAGCAAATCGACTCTCGGAAAACAGTAAAGTAAATGTACTCCTGATTGAAGCCGGAAAATACCCATCAAGAGATTCAGAGGTAAGTCACAAGAATTACGAAATACAAAATTCCTTTAATACGTGAAAATCATTTCAGATACCTCAAAATAATATAAACCTTCAAAAAAGTGAGGAAGATTATGCGTTCAAGGTTACGGACCCGAATCTTTTCAAAGGCTACACCGATCAAACGATTACGCTGTCGCAAGGAAAGGCACTGGGAGGCGGAACTACCATTAACGCCATGATACATAACATAGGTGTATCGGAAGATTACCGCTACTGGGCTGAACTCGTAGACGAATCATGGTCATGGGAGAACCTGGAACCCTATTTCGACAAAGTTATACAAACATCAAAGGTCAGTACATACAAAGCGGATCGTCCAGTCCGGAATTCTCTAGGCCTTGCTGCAGATGAATTGGGCATCAAGGTGAACGATCCGCAAAGCCAGATGGGATATCATGATAGCCCCGTAAACATAATCGATAATACAAGAAATTCTAAAGTCAAAGCATACCTCAGACCCATAGCCCAGCAAAGACCCAACCTTTGCGTTGTCGTCGAACGCAGAGTTAACAAAATTGTCATGTACAATGAAACCACTGCCAAGGGAATAGAAGTGCAATTAGGCACTGGAGTTGCAACGGTGATTGCAAAGAATGAAGTTATTGTGACAGCTGGTGCAATCAACTCGCCTAAAATTCTTATGCTTAGCGGTATCGGTCCCAAAGAAGAATTAACCAACTTAAATATATCCCCAATTTATCAAGATCTGCCCGTGGGGCAATACTTGCAAGATCAAACTAACTGTATAGTTTGTGCAGCCTATCCAGATATAACTCCTGCTATCCCATTCAATTTATTGCTTTGTGGTTATTGTTTGACGGGGCAGTTCCTGAATACTATTGATATTACCAACTTCCTAGGATTTTTCAAGACCAAAAATGATTTGACATATCCAAATGTTGAGATCGCGCATGCTCAAATACCATTAAAAGGAGATATTTATTTCAATACCTCAGATATCTTAAAACCATATAAAGACGTACTGCGTAATGTTATAAGCAAGAATAGTATAGTAATATTCGTGCCTATTTTGTTACATCCTAAATCATATGGGAAGATTACATTGAAAAGCTCAAATCCTAATGATCCACCAAACATATCACTCAACTTCTTCAGTAATGAAGAAGATCTTCTAGTGTTTGTAGATGCTATACAAAATTACCTCAAGCCTTTGATGGCAACCAAAGCTTTTAAGAACAGTAATTTGATTATGTTTGATATTCCCGAGTGTAGTCAATACACTAAAGATAGTGAAGATTACTGGAAATGTTACGTTAAAATCTTTGCCAATTCTTCGTACCATGTGGCAAGAAGTTGCAGGATGGGAAAAAGTAGAACGGATTCCGTGGTCAATTCGAAATTAAAGGTATGGGGTGTGGATAATCTAAGGGTGGCAGATTCCAGTACAATTCCCTACTTAAATAGTGGTCATACTACAGCGGTAACTACGATGATTGCGGAGGTGGCCGCGGATTTGATTAAAAGTGAACCGAAGTATCCGAAAGAATGAGAATTGAATGTATTCTGAATATAAAAATAAATTTAAAAACTAGTAGCAATGTGTTGTATTAGTTTACAATAACCCAATTTTACTTGTTCCCATATAGAATAGGTAAAATAAGAACGAATTCCATGGTTAAGAGGCTCAATTACCCGACGAACTGTTTCTCCGTGGGGTCTGGGTTGAAGCGGGCAGCAAGGAAAAAGTAAGGTCAAAGATCATTGTAGCGTATGTTATAAATAAAAGACAGCAATACAAGGTAGGATTTCAATGATTATGGTCAGTGTAAATGAGACAAAAATCGGCTCCTGACTGATTACGACCAGAGTATTTGATATTTTTACAAAATTTGAAAACGTGCATTATTAGGCGAAAAATAATATACGCCCGTACTGTGGCCGAATATGCGATTTCTGCCTTCAACTCGA
>JARJDU010001469.1:0-13605 GCA_030264695.1 Lissagria laeviuscula
ACGTCTAGCCCTGCTCGTAGTCTGCAGGGATGAAGCGAGAATATATTTGAATTATATCAAAAGCATAATGGATATTGAAATGACACACGCAGCATAACAAGCGCGATACAAACGACCCACAGTGGCGCAACCATCCAACAGAAGTTCATTTTCGGTTGGCGCGTGATCGAATCGTCGGACGCATACGCGACGCGTCATAATGTGAAAACGTTTTTCGCAATTCTACAATTCTGATAAATGGGTGGGACCATCTACATTATGCTGACTTATCAATGAAGTCAAAATAAGTCGTGTGTTTGATATGACAGAAATGTTCTTATCAAAAGTATTTGATTTGAATTGTCTCTAGAAGATATATGCTGAAGCATGCATGTAAACAAAGCTGAGTGTAAACTAATAAAAATTTGGAATATTGATGGTTTTCGAAAACATGCAGTATGTGGCAAATATGAACAACCCGGTGGATATGCTTGAACTGAATGTGCTGGTTGTGCTTTAATGCTTTAAGTTTTGGTTCCACTCAATTCTGCTGACATTGACATTGATCAATACGCAGCAATATTTGGAATTAACATGTGAATGGGAATATTGTCGTGTTATGTCAAAGCGCGGATAAACATATTTCCTGTTTTGGAGAAAATCTGAAGAAAATCCCGAATGGAATAAAATGCTTCGACCAAACCTGCAGACTATAAGAGCCTTCGACATTGTCTGATTCAATCTCAATTCGAAATTTTTCACAATTCACACTCTTTGTCTCATTTTAACCTTGATCCGCCCTATTCAACAAATTTAGAAATCGTCCCTAATTCATCCTAACAAATCCTTCCGTCTTCTGAGCCTCTCGACTCTTAGAACGGAACAAATTCTAAGCAAATGCTAAACAAATGTTAATCCAAAGCTAAACAAATCAAAACCTTGCGCGCCAACGAAAACGTCTGATTGTGCTTTGGGTAACTCAACTCAACAACGTGCCGTGACGGCAAGACCCGTATCCTTTCTTACAAAGCCAAGTTTACAGATTTATTTGCGTATTGTGTTTGAGTTAAGTTCAGCGATTGAAACGACAGCACTGTAAACGTATTCCTTGCTACTCTTCTTATTGACTTTGTAACATAACGCCAAGCGAGCAGCGAGAATAGCAGAATCAGTTTGAAAATGGCTGAGCATGTACCTAAGTAATGTAATTGAAATGGAAATGAAAGTTGAAGCAAGCGGCCTATAAAGATGACGCTACGGTTGTAGCACAAACGTGGATTAAACGCCAAAAACGTATAAAAAAAGGGACGAAAAGCTCAAAGTGCCCATCGTCCTGTGCGTTTTGTATCTCTCATTGTGTACACTTAAAAGGTCCATCGTGGTCCGATGCGGGCGAGCATCTTGTTTATTTAACTTTGTGAGAGTTAAGGGTCCGTATTCACTTAGATGTTCTTCACCGTTGTAAGAAAGGATTCTTCTGGCTTGCCTCCTGTTTGCTATAAGAATTAAGTTTATTGCTTCCATTAAAGTGGGATAATTAAACTTATTCTTTATGCGAGTGTTAAATATTTAAATTAAAAATTAAATACTGTTTGTGACATGTCTAAACTTTTAAAAAAAAATTCACTGCGGAAATACAGCAATTCTGATAATTTCCTCTGTCAGCTTCTTTCTCTTTGCTGATGCTGCAAATGGAAGTGTAGGAGGATTGAAAATTGCCGGGAAAATTCAAAGAGATCAAAGCATATCAATCATTACGTAATTGAATTTTCGCCCTTGGTGCGCGCATCGTACAGGCTTCCGATGTTAAAATCACGTTCGTCGTAGTACATCTGTTGGTTTCGTTCGTTCGACGGTTGTGCGCACGCGGTTTAAACGCAATAGAGTGAACATCAAATGCATAGCGATTTCCGATTAATCAATTTAATAAACGATGCAAGCGTACTCTCCAAACGACAACTTATGCAATTTGCATTCTCATAGCATCAGCAACGCGCTCTCGGCGACCGGAACTATCAATTTCCGAGGAGTCTAATTTTGGATGCGAAAGCCCGAATTTCTACAATCTACCTGCCCAGATCTGTATCCACAAAGTGATCAAATGCCTGGCCATATTCATAGACATTTAAAAACTCATCTGTTTGACAATCAATATTATTCTGTGCGATTGTTATCAACAACTCAATTACAAATATTGAATTCAAATTTGTTTGTTTCAGAATTGGCTAGCTAATTATTCAAAATGCTTCAAGGCTTGTCCAACATTATTAAATAATAATTAATTTCCATTTGTTCATATTCAAGGATTCAAATGAAATCGAGACTGTTCCAGCTGCTTATCAGGAATAAACTCTAAAATTCGAAACTTAATTTGTTTTTGGCTAAGATTTTATAAGAATGAAAGTAATTAATGCGGTTAAGCGACGATTAATGCGCACCCCAATAGAACTCATGGGAAATCATGAAAAACTTCAATAATTTGGAGTGGGGCGGCAGGTGGAATATAAATTGTTACCTTAGTATTTGTACTCGGCGGGGTATGGGCGCACGAGCAAGTAGTAACATTATCCTGAAACCTTATATAACTGCGGCGTGGCGATGGCGTTGTGAGGCGGCGGGAGGGCGGCGACTTTCTGCTTTATATTTGCTCGCCGGTGCTTAGTTCTCTCTAGTCGCTCGACGGGTTGGCTTGCTTGCCGCCTAAACCACCAACATGGGATCAATAAGCGCAATTTAGAGACTTGATTTTTCTTTACTTTTTTTCTGCTACATTTTGTGCACCACTGCCGCTTCCTTTACACGCAGCTCTTGTATGAAGCTGTATAAAGCAGTCAGAGGTCAAAAATATAAACGTGCTACAATTGCGAAATATTGCCCTCGGTAGTAAATAGTAATAGTTGGGTTTTATTTACTGCGAGGGCGGGCGTTCTCTATGCTTTTATTAAAAATAATTTTGTGTGCTTAAGATTGGTCGCAATCATTGTAAAAGTTTCAATGAAACTAATGAAATATATAAAACAACTAGCTTTATTTTTATGGAAATAAGCCCCAATATTTAAAATAAGAGAATTATATTCATGGGTTGAGAAAATAACCAATAATTGTTGATATGGTTGCCTAAAAACGCAATGCTTGGTTTGTTGATACTTTTATTGCAATTATTGTAATTTTTCCTACGATCGGGTGAGAAGTGCCTACTTTGTACACCCATTTACGTGCGCAAAGTACGCGCAGACGCAGTTAATATTAACCTATGTTGTCTGGTTACCCGCATATGTACACCAGCTCACGAAACTCACGGCCACCTACGATGTCAGTTTATGTGTTTTCAGTTGTTTTCGTGGCGTGCTAGTTTAAAATGTGATAGTTTAATACAAATAAATTAAATTTTTACCAATTCTAGTCGCTTGGAGGAAAAGTAGGGTGTACCATACGTGCAGCATGCCGTATTCCAGCTCTTCTTCTGGTTAATATCCAACAATCTCTTTGAAATACGGCATTTTCAGCACTTATAACACAAACTACCATTAAATAGTAGTCGACGTTTCAGCGAGTTAGAATTGTTTGCTATCAAATAATCTACAAATTCTTTAAATGACATTTGTCATAGACGAGCTCGGCTGTTTACCCTAAAGGTGTGGACCCACCGACTCACACGTACGTAAGAAAACGAATCAAACGCATGCATTGGTGAGCGATGACACAATTTCTTCCATTTTCTTCATGTGCTTCTACTAATTACAATTAAGTGATGTGGTAATATGCAAATGTGCTCAGCCTTATTAGTACTCCTTGTCGAGATTTACATGTTGGAACCAAATTCGATACTCTATCTGGTTTCGTTTCGAAGCTACAATGAGTTTTTCGTGGAAAAAAGTCAAATTTTTGTCGATTTCAAACCTTTACTCTTGCACCAACCACACGATAACGACAGCGAATATAAAAAATGTGCTTAAGTGGGATTGAATTGGAATAAATTTTCTTTCTTATGATGCTTATTTCAACTTCATGCGGCTTTAAACAGCAAAGCTGTAGTATTCCGAAGTGAGACAATTTTAACCAGAAAGTATAACCTGTTTAGTTTTTTAAAAAACCGTTAAACACGTCAAAAGCAAGAAACCTGTAATTAAAACTTTTAGCTAAAATTAAAATAAAATTACTACATAATTTACGATGGGAGTAATATTGTAGTCGGTACTAATAAAAATATGAAAAAGCTTTTATTAAGATAAACACCAGAGAATATAATAGCAGTAGAGGAGTGGGGTTGATGGTCTGGAACATGAGATCCTGTGCCCACTCGGTAGAGAAGCACTCGCGAATGACCAAAAAGACGAAAAGAAAATACGTCCGGCAATCGAAATACAGCCGAAGCGAATTGAAATAGCCGCGCGCGCGGGACGCCAAAATAAATCCGGAAACAATACATTGGATATAAAAAGTTTTTATAGTGCTTTTCGTCGCTGGATGCTCTAATACTCTGTGTGCAGCCGGCATAGAACTTCTGCTCCTGCCCCCAACCATCGCCTTAATCTATTCTCCTCTGAGATAAACTGTTTGCTGGTACTTTGGACAATTCTACACAACACGCTAGAAAAAAGGACGAACAACGTCCGAAAAGGATAAGTGAAACAGGCTTCGTGTTGGACAATCACTGGTAGGTTTTCGAATGACTGAGATTAACATCGGGATGGATTTTTTTAATTCGGGTTTAACAGTCGGCTAATCACAGCTACAAGTTAGGAAAAACTGGGGAATATAACAACAGATTGACGGGATTATTGTAAAAGTAAATTCGTACTAAAAATCACTTCAAGAAGTTTCTCAAAATTGAATTTTTAGATGCTTTTAATCAAACGATTTATTGTGAAGTTTTGCAATGTTGTTAGTAAATCAAATTTGCATGCGGAAGACAATTAATCATGTCCTGTTGAGCATCAATTATAGGAGTACCGGGAATTATTCATTATCATTGTCGATCACAGGCGAAACGGTGTGAAGTAGTTACCACTCTTGGTCGGGTTTAGTGGAGCTGGTGGTTGGCGAAGAGTATAGATTGTAACACCATCGCGGCGGCAAGCACACAGAAGTCTGCTGGTGCTCATGCGAAGGCAATGAACACCCGCAGGACGAACCGGCGGGCTTTGTTAACTCAACACTAATCAGTACTTATCACCTGAACCCTCCTCGGAGACCATTCGTTCACTCAAGTTCTCCTAGCAAGTTGAAACTACGTCGCAGGGTAGTTCCCTTCTATACTGAGTGAAGACACCTTTCTACAACTAAAGAAAACTGTCTTCTACCTGCACTCTATTTATTGGCATATATCAGAAATAAACATTTTGTTTCAAGCGAGCAGTGACTCCATCGTGTGAAGATAAAATTATCTGAAGAATCATCTCAGATGACTACTTCAAAATTCTTCAACACTCAATATATTTACCATCCAAGCAACTTCTCATTACACACACACACACATACACATTCGAGTTCCGATCGCGAGCTAGTGCTTAAAGTGTCGTTAGGCGTGCGCGTACTTTCTCAGGAGTACAGTTACAGAAAGCTCCGTTTCGACAATCGCTTTATACATCCCTTTCCGCCCTTTTCCCCCTTATACCATACACTCCTCACTCCTTCAAGCTGAGACTCTAATCCCGTCATAATAGATACTTCTCGGATGGGCAATTTCAGAAATTGAATTTAAAAACTGCAGAAAGACACAAAAAACTTTCGATCAATCGACAACATCTTCGTCCATCTGCTGATGCCGGCCACGAGTGTATCCTGCGTGCAATTTATTTGCTCTCGTCCAGTCCGCCTTCCAAGACGACAAATATCTGTCCATTATGTTGTCACATTCGATAAATTCTTTTCAACGAGGTAGAAAGCGTGCTGCGTATATTACGTTCGATAGCGGTGAGTGAAGTGGAGGAAGACGATCGAACTGAGGGAGGGACACATCCCGTGTTATAAACGAAGGATATCATTGAAGGGAAGGTAGATGTCTACTAGTCAAAGACAGATTTTCGACTTGGTTTCGTATAAATAGGCTTGTACTTGTTATAAGTATTTGGGAATATAGATATAAGGGATGAAGATACTATAGGGAAACGGGAGAATAATGGAGAGTATTATGTATGGGCATAACAAAGTATTGCTTTCTTTATATTTTCCTGATTTGGTAAAGGAGCTTATTTTGCTTATGTTGTTTAATTGGATGCTTTTAGATATTTTAGTAAAGGGTTCTTGGGCATTGCTAAATTAGAGGTCTTGGACTTAAGTATTTATTAACTGTGAATTAGATTTCAAAATGATGTGTAACACGCACATATCGTTGGATAGAAAAAGCTTTAGATGCCATTTTTTTTTGCTGAGTTATAGACAAATAACCGTAGAAAAGGTAAGAAAGTAGAGTTTTTGCAATTTTGGAGCAGAAATATTACAGACACAAAAAGAGGTCTAACACCATTGTAAAGTGCACCGGCAGGCGAACATTTTGGAATATGAAATATAAATTAAAAAGTGTCTCTTTATTCTTTAGGATGTGCCACAAGAATAAAGTGTGCCTAGAATTTTACGAATTCGAAGTCCGCTACTGTTGTGTAAGTAAGGCCTGCATTGCTAAACCAAATGTAAATAATGTCCTACCTTTGAAATCACCTAAAAGAGCCTATTACATTTAAATGTATGGCAATGGTAAATAAAATTTAAACTGATAATAAGTACAAGTTTGGAAAAGCGGCAGTTGTTTATCTTTCCAGTCGACGAACAGTTAAACGTCCATGCCAATCAAAACAACCATCGAAACTAGGAGAAAAGGATGCACGAATGACGCCAGTGAACCTTCATTTGCATATTAATTGCATGTAAATAATAGTTAATTGTCCGTCTCACTGACTGCGTGCCATTTCCCGGCTCGAATGTATACATCCTAGTCGGCCGCAATACCCTTAACTGATTGGTCTGCATGGACACGAATTCCTCCACTACCATACTGTAATGTGTCCTTTGCTGAATGCCCTTTGGACCAAATACAGGATCATTGCATTGTGGCTATCCTAGCGTTGTATTTGCGTCTATTCAATATGTTGACCAAATCCAGAGACTGTTTACCCAATGTGGTTTCACCCTTGGCCATAAATGTGCAGTTGAAGATTTGATTAAGATTGATCCTGATCTTAAAATAAAGTTTTAACCAGACTGGAATAAGAACAACCACATGCGCATAATTTTCATGAAATTGCTTGTAGACTGATTGGAAACAAATGAGACTATGATACGTGGTGTTGTCGATCAATTGCCTAATTGTATTTAAGTAAATTTACATGATTGAAAATTATCCCATCATGAATCTGCTGATGCAGCATGTCAACATTTACACATTTTATCGTATTAAACTTGTAACAACATTCAGTAGATGCAGCAATCTCATATTAATGTAATACATCCGTGTAAACGAGCGAGTGCACCGAACAAACAAGTGTCTGTGCCTAACCAGCGTACGCTTGTTCATCCACCAACTAGACGAGTTATGTGTAGCAAAGTGGAAAATTAAATTCGTGCTGTCATTATATATGTTGTCCTATTTTTAATTCGTTGCTGCCGCCGTTGTCGTCGCTGTTCAATTCCACATTCTTGTTTCTCGCTGCTGTGCTGGATGCTCCAGTCTCGTATCTGTCAAAAGAAAACAAAAACTGGAACGACTGAACTAGATCTTCCATTCTCAGTCAGTGTCATTTACATATAATTATATTATCTCAACGAGCGGAGCCAATCTAGAACAAAATTATAAAAAATAAGCAAAGATGAAAGAAAAGAGTTGATAGCTTTCTGTCAATTTGCTCCTTGAATTATTTGTAAGATCACCTGGGAATTGTTCGGGCGGAGAAGTAAACACGTCCGATATATTTTACAGTATTTTAGTGCTTGAAGCAATAAAATCTTTCTGCTTAAAATAGCTCCCACAGTTGAAGTTTATGTCCTGAATTACATGGAGTCGGTACTTCCCGCGTTTCTATTTACGGCTTCCTCCTCTTGATGAATTTCCCGAATGTAAATCAGTACATGCACCCTGTCTCAGTATATAGTTTTCCTTTATTTTTATTCATCCCACTGCAACTAGTAAATTCTACCAAGATTATAGGATATGCCAGCACATGAACTTGATTAATTAATGGTAGTTTTCGCGGCGTTGCTATCGCCACTCCCATGGAGAAAAGTTTTTACATGCATGCAACCCGCACCTCGCTGACATTACATTGTTGCCGCGTTTCTAAAACATGGCGCGTGTGTTTGAATTGAAGTGGTAAACATACTCCGACCTCAACGTCAGTTGAACTCCTGCAGGAAACCCGCGAGAACGCAGCTGCTGCACAACCGCAAATAGATACAAACTACGAAGTTATGTGTGCTCGTCGTCATCTCGCAAACATGCCGACATCTCCTAGAGGTTATTATGCTATTTGCAAAAACTGAAAGAAAAAAAATGAGAAGATGGCAAACGTTGGTAGTGGTAGTTGGTAGTTGTACTAGTAAAATTTACGTTGTATATGCTGCATACAATTTAATGTACTCGTACCAAGGCGTTTCTTGCAGCTTTGTGACAACGAAGTCACAATGAACACGCGGGTTGTGATTTCGCCACATTTGTAAACACTAAACGCAGCTTTGTTAAAATCCGGGAGACAACACAATCCGCCATTACTTCCTAACTGCGCGCGGGTTGTACCCAAAGTGGGAAATGATATGCATAAACTGGTATAAATTCAAATGCCGGGCGCGTTTCAATTCTGTTCCGGCGACGCGACTACCGCCACAGTAGATGTCGCATCATTACTTTCAAACGTTCAAATCCAGTGTTAATATTAAACGCGACCGAGGCATGCACAGTCTTCCTTATGCTCTTAGTTCTTGGGTGCGTGCGTGTGGTGGCACGGGGGCGGTGGCGATGAACTCATAGAAGGACGTAATGCATTATCATGGAACATTACCTAGGGCCATGCCGGCCGCTTTTCGGCACGAACGCGTTGAAATATAACCCTAGTTTCCAGTATTTAATGTTCTCCTCTCTTGCTGCCAATCTTCGCCGAGTTCTATTAGCGAAGCGTGTGAGGACGATTACACCCGTGACAAGTTTACATTTTCAACCATTTTACTAAAGAACATTTCTATCTTTATAAACATTATTTTTATACAAAAAGAAAGTGAAACTTGGTTATAGTCAGCAGTGTAAATATAAGCAACACACTTGAAAAGTTTTGATGATACAGCCATATCAGCGTCTAAAAATCTTATTTTCTCCTTACAGCGAAGAAAATATTCGAGAGATACTAATGTTCTTCTCGAGTGGCAATTAACTCGAGAAGCGGGAGATTACGAATCGCGCGTCGAGAACATTTATATTATATTGTTATAAAAGTCGCAAACACCATTCTGCAACAGCAGCGTTTAGAGAATTTTCTCGTCGTACACACATACACAGGAACACATATCTTTGCAAGTTTTGCTTTTCCTCCCTACCAGACTTTTCGCCAGGCATGGGCAGCAACTAGAGCAGCAGCAGCAGAAGCACAAGTCCTACTTTAGTCTCATATTTCTGTCAGCGCAACATGTTTTTCCCTCAGACTCCATGAATCATACAACGCCATGCACACATCCCTCTTTCCCTATTTCGTCCTCCTGCTTCTTCCACCACCTCCTTGGAATTGGAGGATATGCGAGTACATCAACGCTCGTATAAAAGACTTATGCGGCGGTAGTAAAAAAAATAAAAGTAGGAAAGTGCCTAACACGATTACCACTATGTGTTGTGTTCCTGTGGAGAATGTTAGTGTCTTTTTGGTCAAAAAGAAAAAAGATGTACGCACCAGCATGGAGAAAATAAGAAAAGTGGTAGATACATAAAATGGAGGTGTAGGCCGCACGATAGGCCAAAGATGCTTATATTACATATTCTTACAATTTTTGGGGTTGTTTATCTCCTGTCTCTGGTTCCAGGTTTCTTATTTCGTGTTTTTTTTTTCTTTCTCGCGTTTATGTTTATTATGATAGAGTTATCTGCTGCACGAAAGCTAAAAAAAGCTAATAATATGGAAAGCATCAAATATTCACTGAGGTTCGATTTACATGAAAATACATTAATTGGCTTCGGATTTTTCAACATTTCTTCTTTTAAAATTCTTCGTTTCATTTATTATTTGAATGTTAACTTTTGCTTTTAATTTCTTTTGTCTTAAAATAATACAAGAATTCATCAGTACCTCATTATAAGCGAAAACGAGATATTAATTAACTCAAAAGAGATATGTTAATTAATTAATTATTTCTGCGAGTCGTTAGAAAATTCTAGATCTGGGTGTTTTCTTTATGTAAACTTTATAATGGTGAAAGTACTTTAAAATTTAATTACATTTTCAACAACTAATTGGATATTGCGAAGTGTTGGTATAAAGCGGTTCAACCTATGGTCTGCACTACTAGGGTCAGTGGCGGATTTATGCACAGGCGCAGATGCCTCGTAAGCAAGGCCTCTAAATTTCGAAAGTGGCTTCTAAAGGGGCCTACGAGGTTCCTTAAACTGATTGTGCGCCTTGGGCTTCGTCAACTCTAAATCTGCCGCTGACTGGGGCCCCGAAGCTGTCATAAAGGGTCCGCAATGAATATCAATGTTTCTAATAAATTGCTTACACCGTTCCCTTATGTAGTTCTATCTTTAGACTGTCCGCGCGATTTGTTCGTTTTTGTAGGTCCATCATGGTAAAAAGATTGGGAACCACTGGGATAGAGTATTCCATTATAAACAAAGAATGCTAGACATTGTGCACAATACTAGTAAGAATAACAATACCAAGGCCGGTGCTGAATCAAGCGCACGAAAGTTATCTCAATGTTGTGCTGCATGGAGGTGTGAAATAGACGAGAGTACTGCGAGTTCGAACTAGATTAGTCAGTGGTCTAGCTAGCATTGTGTACAACTAGTGCGTCGCTGCTACCTTCATTTATTTTAATTCGCATCTTGCAATTATTGCACGTTGGGTGTATCAATTAGTATTGTGTTCATTTAATAAACAATCGATTTATACTTCACGGATTGACGATGATAACCTCAATTATTAATGAGACTGTGACTGCTATAGTGATACGAAGATCTGTCTGTATGAATTTAACTAGTACCTCGTTTATATTGGATATTGGTGAGTCCATACAATTTTGTTAATTTTGCAGAAAATTTGCTATTTAATTAGATTGTTTGTTTACTTTTGACAAATCTCTTAATATTATCCGTTAACCGATATGTGTTAAATACTAACAATTACATTTTGGACTGTAGCAGGAGAACTAATTCCCCTATGATATTTTTTTTGCGCTCCCATGTGTACATTGGAAAATTATCTTTATTTTGATGTTCATGATAGTTTGGACAACCTGCACAAGCACCTTTTGTTACACTTTAGGCTGTAGCAAGAAACATAATTGTCACACAGATGTTTTTTTCATTAAAATCAGTCTCCTCAATTTTATATAACCATTGTGCCCTTTAGTATGTGGCGCCAGTGCACAGCGCACACATTGCACATATCGTTGTTCCGGTAGAACATTGACGTAACTGCAATAGGGGATGAAATTACGGGATAAAGAATGAAGGATTTATTTCATATGTATAATAGAGTTAAAGTATATCACGGTGGCTAAGTATAACTGCAATACTAATCCAATAACTCCATCATACTTCAATGCATAAAGTATTGAATAAAATAATTTTGTATATTTGGGTCTCCTGAAAAAGTTACACTTTTGCAGTTGCGTCAATTTTCCACCGGAACAGCAATATGGCCCTGGTCGCCATCTTTCTCTTCTTTCTTATGTGCATGCTACTTTTGAATAATAATAATTGTTAGGTTATTTGAATAAATTTTAATTTCTGTTTTATTTGCAGCAGATTTGACAATAGCTGCAACACCCAATCTACATCTTGGGATGCCGGAAACAGTTTCTATCCCAACACAGATCTACATAATAACGAGGTAGTAAGAAGCTCGATAGTGAGTAAAACGCCACCCAACTTCAACTAGTACTACAAAAACACACAAAGCACCATTATCAAATGTAAAGTAATTATTTTAGATATTTCTTATTGTCAATATCTCATATTTGTTTTATTCTTTTAGACAAAAGTGAAGCCCTCGGAGTCAAGTCATCAAAATTAAGCCTAGGGTATCAGATAGAGATGTTTGCAATCAGCACCAGGTGACCAACAATCGCCGAAGAATGCGCTATTTCTCCACTTGTAATTACCTAACATTTGATCCAGGCAACAACGGCCTGTCCCCATCAGAAGACTTAACGGGAATTACTAGTCGTTTAGCATCAAATTTAGCCCGCTAAGAACCTACAATCAGTGAGGAGCTCAGAAAGACTGGCGATCAATGTTCAGCACACATTATTGAGCTTGAACGAAAAGCGGATTGAAATTAAGGGACAGTGTTAAATTAATAAAGATTATCACTATAATGGCAGGCGGTATGTAACTGATAGTATTATTTTTGCTTCATAAGTATGTTAATTTAATTTTCGAAAGTATTTGTACATTGTTTTAGTTTATGAGAAATGTGTTGCAACACAAGAACTAAACCATTGATATATAATAATATGATGCATCAAATTACACATAACGGAGTACTTATCAATTGAATTGCGAGCATTCAGGATCCAGCTAGAAGAAACTAGAAAAATATGTATGGCACGTTCAAAATTTATCAAACATTGTACTTACTTACTTACTTACTTACTTACTTACTTTTTGTTATTGTTAGGTGATAAAACGATTGCACCAATTTAAAACTTAATAAGGAAGATAAAGAAGTTCGGTACACAGTTGTGGACATCGTTGCACTCCTGGTATGTAATCAAATATATATTAAATTTGTTTTAAAGTTATATTACTTGAGTATTTGTTTTTCTTTAGGAGTTATTTCGGTAATGGCGTCTGTCGTCGGATCAAATTTGGATAACTCTTCTACATACTCTTCTCCCCAATCAGTAGGAACACTTGAAGTCGGAACCAATTTCCTGGTGAATTCTTAAACAGTGATAATTCTCACTGACGGACATTATTACTTTACATTGGTATGTAGTATTGTTAATTATTATTTGATTTAATATTTTAAGATGTGTTATGTATGATTTTAGGGTATTCAATAAGGGTATTCAAGAAGTGACAACATCCATCGATGAGACAATAATTGAGGTCGTGCTGGTCCAGATGGATAAAGATGCTAGTGGACAGTAATTAACAACAGGACATCGACATGACTCCGAGGGAGTCAGCAACAGCGACAGTGGATAACGAAAAGACAACGTGGGATTTACCAGCAGCAACAAACAATGAGGGACTTGGGATATAGGGTTTAGAAATAATAAAATTGTATAATTTAGTTTTTATTTATTAATAAATAATATATTGTTATGCTCGACCGAATTTCATGGCTATAATAGTTCATGAAGTTCGGTCGAGTAATAATTTTATAATAAGTTTTACTAAGATATGTATATAAGTATAAGTTTCAATTTTGTAAGTGTAAGAAGAGTCGCTGGTCTAGTGGCTACAGTACTTGCTTTGTAAGCAGG